>APFE031583636.1:134973-156073 GCA_000404065.3 Pinus taeda | reverse complement strand
AACACAGATTTGTAGCGTTACTTGACTGTCAACGAGCGCGTGGAGTGTAACCGGGCGCTCCAAATCCCTATTGCTTCGGTCAATTAAACTGGTGGCAAGGCAATGGATTTATCAGTTAATGACAAGCAATCACAACATATCCCACAGTCGCCGAGCGTAAATAAACTTCACTGTTACCTGACTGGATCCCGAAAATCTGCTATCTCTGGCCATTAAACCCGGACTCCTTCTTTAAATTCGCCTCAAACTTATTTCACCCTCCTTTTTACTGTGTTGCAGCTTCAAACACCATTTCTCTCAGCTATGGCAATGAAGATTATGGTTAAAACAGCGCAAGAGCTCAGTCGGTTTATAGCCGTTTCAGGGTTGTACTGCGCTTCTCATCCATTGGTGTTTACAATGCGTGGTTTGCATGGCCGTCCTCTTTGACCAGTCGCCCGGCTGTGTCATGAGGATGGCTGAATCATTGTTTCATACGCATGACCTTGCACCGTATATTGTCCAATGACAACGAGTTGCCGTGACACCGTGTTAAGTCTGTACCTGTGTGCTAGCCTATTGGTGTTTGGAGTTAACGTTTTATTCATGGGTGCAACGTTTTTTATTATGGCCACCATCGTGCGCTTTGCATTGCAATGATATCTTTGCAATAATATTTCATTACCCCGCAGCAATGCTTATTGTGTCATATGGTTTGTGTGCGGCCATTTCATATATTTGCATTCCATACGTGCCCTTCTATCCTTTGCTTTATAACATATACCATATGTTATGCGCCCCGGTACCATATGCATGATCCTTAGGTTATATGCGTGTTGGGTTTTATACCTTATATCATATGCGCGTTGGTTCCACACATCATAACCTTATATCCTTTGTTTCATATACCATAACCTTATAGCCTTTGTGCGTTAGATTTTATATACCATAACTTTAGCGCATTCATATTTTTGAACTATGGTATATGTTGTTATGATATATAATAACTTTTGGTTTCCATATAGCGCATGGGGTTTGTTTTGACTTGTATAACATAGCTTTATAATTTTAAAATGACCATTTGGGTCATATTTAAAATTATCACCACCACTAATGCTTTGAGTCGTATGTGCAGGTGAAAAGAGTTGTCCTAGCTTGGTCTTTTGCTTCTAAAGAAAAATACTTAGGGTTATAGGGAATATGTATCGGGAATGTATATGAATGAAATGGAATATGTATAGGGAATATGGGATATGTATAAGGAATATAGGATATGAATGTTAATGAATATCCTCAGGTGCTAACTTCAACTAGATCAAAGACTAAAAATTAAAAAAAAAAAAAAAAAATGAATTTCAAGCACAAAATGACTATGAATATACTCCCTTGGATGATGTCTGTACAAAATGGAATCAAAATGGAATGGAATCAAAATGTTGTAGATGGATGAAAAGTAGACTTTTATTGCTGCTCCTTGTTCCCCATGCTCCATTCCTTGAATTGCTCAGGTCCCTCTGTAATAATGTCTTGACTCAGGTCCCTCTGCAATGCTTATGGAATGTTGTGTTGTCATTAACAGGTCTCTTCAGGTTCTGCTGCAATGATCTCTTGCTTCAGGTCCCTATGTGGACAATACCTCAGCTTTCCAACTACAATCCTGCTGCAATGCTCTCCCTTGCTGAAGTTTTGACTTGTCCTCAAGTCAGTTGTAGAGAGTTCCTGCATTGAAATTATGTGAGAACAGTAGAACAAGAATATAGAATTCATAGAGTCCAGGTTACCCTTGTTTTCCCCTATGAATTCGTGTTTGCATGGTGCCAGTTGCATGGTTTTCACCAGCAAACAAATTATTATTATTATTATTATTATTATTATTTTTTATTATTCATTTTCCAAACTGGAAGATGGCGGAGCCATAATTTCCAGTCCTGTTTCTTCTACCAGTTGTTTCATGAATGCTTCCTTACTGATAGGCCTATTATAAACTTGAGCCTATGTCCATTCACGACAAATGAGGTGGAGTCCTGGTCAATTGTCTTGATCTTTACTGCTCCATTATCAAAGATTTCTTCAATTTCATATGGGTCGAGCCAGTGTGTTGTAAACTTTGCTTTGAAGTCTTTGAACTTGGAGTCAAAAAGTAAGGCCCAGTCTCCCTTGTGAAATATCTTTGTTTTGATATATCTGTCGTGCCACTTCATTATTTGTTGTTGCACCAATGTAGTATGTTCTATAGCTTGTTGGCGATGCTCATCCAATTGGTTCAATTCCATGATCCTCTGTTGTTGTGCTTCGGTTAGGTCCAGTCCTAATTCAGCTGCTAGTCTATATGTTTGCATTTGGAATTCTATGGGCAATAAAGCTTCTTTACCATAGACCAACTGGTATGGACTAAAACCAGTTGTGTTCTTCCATGTGATTCTGTAGGCCCATAGTGCATCCTTTAAATTTTCAGACCAATCTCTTCTGTTCAGCTATACTGTTTTAGTCATGATATTTTCTAGGACTTTATTTGTGGATTCTACCTGACCATTCGCTTGAGGGTGATATGGTGTAGACTTCCTGTGTTTAATCTTGTATTTCTATGTCAGATCTCGTACTAGCTTTAATGTAAATTGTGTTCCTTGATCTGTTACAATCTGTCTAGGTACTCCATATCTTACAAAAATTTCTTCAAAGAGAAAGGTGACCAGAGTATCTTCTGTTGCTCTGCTCACTACTTTGGCTTCCACCCATTTGGTTACATAGTCCGTGCATACTAGAATGTACCTTTTTCCATTTGATGGTGGATTAATAGGTCCAACAAAATCAAGTGCCCACTGCTCAAATGGCTCAATGAGGACCTGTAGCTTGAGCGGCATCTCATCTGATGTGATTGGTCTCCCTGTTCTTTGGCAACTGTCACATTGCTTGACATATGCCTTAGAATCTCTGAAGACAGATGGCCAGTAACAGCCCAATTGCAGCACCTTATATGCTATTCGTTTGTCTGCAAAATGACCACCACATGGTTCATCATGACATGCTCTCAGAATGTCTAATATTTCATCTTCACGCACACATTTTCTAATCATTAGATCTGAACCAGTATAAAATAAATCACCATTCATCCAGTTATACCTAGAACTTTCTCTAACAATTTTCTTTCTTTGTTTGTTAGTGAATTGAGTTGGAAATTTTCCAGATGACAAATAATTTGCAATGTCTGCAAACCATGGTGTTTTTACTGTTATGGCAAACAGATGTTCGTCTGGAAAGTTGTCTATAACTGGATTTGGATCATCTGGTGATTGTATGCGGGACAGAAAGTCAGCCACTTGATTTTTTTTTCCTGGCCGGTCTTGTATTGTGATATTAAATTCTTGCAATAACAGTAGCCATCTTGTGATTCTTCCATTGGTGATGGGTTTATTCATCAAGTATTTTATTGTTGAATGATCTGTGTGAATGAAAACTTGATATCCTGTTATATAGTGCCTGAATTTATTTACCGCATGTATGATGGCTAACATTTCTTTTTCTGTGACTGTGTAGTTCAATTCTGCAAGTGTTAGATTCTTACTTATAAAGTATATTGCATAATTGAACAAGTTTTCTTTCTGTCCAAGAGAGGCACCTATCGCAGTATCTGATGCGTCAGTGGAAATATGAAATGGCAAAGACCAGTTTGGCCTACGAAGTATGGGTGCCACTGACAATTTGTCTTTTAGAATTTGAAATGCATTTTGACAACTATTTGTCCATTGAAATTCAACATCTCGTGCTAATAGTTTGAACAGAGGTTGAGCTATTTTACTAAAGTTTTCAATGAATCGTCTATAATAGCCCGCATAGCCCAAGAAACTTCTTACCTCCTTTTGTGTTGTAGGTGGCATCAGGTTAACTAGGACTTGGATTTTGGCTGGATCCACCTTAATTCCTGAAGAGAAAATATGGTGTCCCAGAACTATACCCTCTGTTAACATCATATAGCATTTTTCATTACTTAATGACAGATTTGTTTCTATACATCTTTTCAAGACTTTCTCAAGATTGTTGAGGCAATCATCATATGTATTTCCACAAACTGTGAAGTCATCCATATAAACCTCTACACATTCATGGACTAGATCAGCGAATATCGCAAGCACTGCTCTTTGAAAAGTTGCAGGTGTATTGCATAAACCAAACGGCAAAACATTATATGCATAGGTTCCCCATGGGCAAGTAAATGTTGTCTTGTCTTGGTCTTTTGTTGCTATTCTAATCTGGTTGTACCCGCTAAATCCATCCAAGAAAGAGAAGTATTTCTTTCCAGCCAAAGAGTCTAACACTTGGTCAATGAATGGTAGAGGAAAATGATCTTTTAATGTAGCTTTGTTTAATTCCCGATAGTCTACACATACCCTCCACTTTCAATTTTTCTTTGGTACAATAACTAGTGGAGAAACCCATTGATATCTGAAATAGGATAAATGAATCCAACATTTAATAGTTTTTGCAGTTCCTCTTTCACTATTTCTTTCATCATGGGATTCATTCGTCTTTGAGGTTGTCTTACAGGTTTAAGTTTATCATCTGTATAGATGTGGTGGATACATGTGCTAGGATGGATTCCTTGCATATCAGTATAATCCCAGGCAAATGCTTTTGAGTATTTTTGTAGTAATGCAATTACCTCTTGTTCTTGTTTTGATTGCAACTGGTTCCCAATATTTAAATGTTTTCCAGGGTATACCTCAATTGTTTTTATTGTTGGATTGGAAATTGTGTTTACAGGAAAGATGTCTTTAAAAGAATTTCGCAAGGTTTGAATAGTACAAGTTTCCTGGAAACACTGATTCAAAAGGTTACTTGCAGCTTCATATTGAACTTCTCTAATCTGCTCTGAAATACTTGGTTCCGAAATGAAAAGATCCATTAAGTCTTCATTCTCTTCCTCTTCTCTAAAATCAAAGAATTGATTTATACTCAAAACTGATTTAGTTTGTTGTTTTTCTTGAGTTTCAAGTACTAATTCTAAAGAAGTTGACTGTGCAAGTGAATAAAGAGCAATATGTTTCCTCTCATCTCCATGTGAAATAATCATACTTCCTGATCTGCATCCTATAAAGGCATCAACGATAGCTAACCATGGTCTGCCTAAGATTAGAGGATGTCCTCCCAGATTTGTTTTTGGTTGCAGGATAAGGAAGTCAACAGGATATTCCCATGAATCCAAAGAGACTATGATATCTTCTTAATATTCCTTCCGGAACAACTTTAGATCTGTCTGCTAGTTCTAAGATTGTAGAAGTTGATCTAATGTTGTTTAATTGCAAAGTTTTCATTGTCTCCATTGTCATTACATTTATAGCTGCTCCCAAGTCTATTAATATATTTGGTTATTAATGAATTTAGACTTCTGTGATCCATAACATTGTTTAGAGAGTTTTCGGCGAAATCACATAGAAAATAATTTGTCGACGCGTTTCGAACCAACCAGTGTGGTTCATCGTCAGGACAAGGTGAAGATCCAATCCAGCTTAGCTAGTTAAATAGTGTGTGCAGAGACTCCAACGACTATATTTACAACGACTAATTTGACCTATTGACCCAAGTCAAACCAATAAAATCCTTGCTATATTTATTAATTAATATTATTCTAAAATTAGTTAAATTTGGTAAATTATATAATAAAATATTCAATAGTTACCTGTACTTGTATATATATCTATTAAAAACCTAACTAATTCATATTAAAATAATACCCTTGGTATACCATATAATTATTTAATAATAATAATATTTAAATTATAATTCATCTTTAAATCTAATGGTCAAAATTGAAATTAAAATATTTTATAATAAATTTAATAATTTCTATTAAATAAATAATTTAATAATTTATTATATAAATAATATCATATATATATATTAAATTACTATTATTTTTAGAAATTAGTTAAATTAGGTAAATTATTATTTTTTAATGTGCTTATTAATAAAAGTACATCTATGTACCAAAAACAAAAAATCAACAATATTGGTACAACATATATTTATTTAATAATACTAATTATTTATCATTTAAATCAAAGGTCCATTTGAAACTAAATTACTGAATTATATCCTCTATCAAGGAATAATTTAATAATTAATTTGCTAATTTATATTAAGTAGTCTATATTTATTTGATACTTTATTAATTGTATATAATGTTATAATAGGATAATACTAATAGTATAATATTTATATAATTTCATAATAATAAATATATATACATAATAGAAATCAAGAAATAAGAAATAATTTGAATAATAATATTCCAACGAATGATTAAAAAAGGGGCTCGAAATTAAATTCATAAAGACCTTATTAATGAATAATACCAAGTAATTAAGACCAAATAACATTAGGAATCCGAGAGGAGAAAAATAAAAAAGCAAACTAATAAATTTTTTTATAAAAACCCAAGGGGTAAAGGGACCAACCCCAGAATCAACCCTAAGACCTTAAAAATGAGGGATAGAGGAGGCTAGGAAGACAGGGCTGGGACCCAGCAACTGCTAATCTTCCAGCCATCATCCCTATTAAGATTCTTCGGCCTTTTCTCAATCTCCAGGGCCTCTCTAAATTTACGATGGTGAAACTGCGCAACCTTAGCAATGACTTGAGCCTCCTCAATACAAACATGATGCTTCGTCTTTTCGGCATGTTCAGCCAGGGCTGAGGACTTGGCCCTCCCATGCCTTAAGTCAGCCGAATGCTCGCTCATCCTTTGCTTGATAGAGCGACCTGTGTCACCAATATATGGTGTCCCGCAGGAACAAGGAATGACATAGACGCCCTTCATGTCTTTTGGGTCGACAGGATCTTTTACCGACCTTAGGGAGCCACGGATCGTAGTGAGAGGTCTAAAAGTTGTGGGCACATCGTACCTCCTCAGAATCCTAGCAATCCTATCAGTGGTCCCTTGGATGTAAGGCATGTTAACCCCCATGACACGATCTTTAGGATCCCTTTGGATCGAAGGCTCCTTCTTAGCCTTTAGGAAGGCTTTTCGACCGAGGTGTCTACTGTAACCATTCTTCTCAAAGACATCTAGGAGATGAGCCTTCTCAGATTACAAGCTCCCTTCATCCGAAATTCTAACAGCACGGGTGGGAAGAGTGCTCAGAACCCCTAACTTCTGAGCGGGGAAATGATGAGAAGAAGCATGCAAGTATTGCTCGTTATGCGTCTTCTTTCTAAACACCTGATGAGAGAAGGAACCATCCACCTTCTTAGAGATGAGAACATCCAAGAACGGAAGACAACCATTGCCTTCTTTCTCCATTATGAATTTTATGGCGGTGGACTAGTTATTGAGATGACTGAAAAAACGATCCAGCTCATCAGGGCCATGAGACCAGACAACGCCCGTGTCATCGACGAATCTTTTCCAAAGCTTCGGTAAAAGCCGAGAGGAGGCCAAGGCCTTAGACTCAAAATCCTCCATAAAGAGATTAGCGACGACAGGGGACAAGGGGGAACCCATGGCAACTCCGCAAGTCTACTCATAGAGCTCTCCCTCGAAGCTGAAAAAGGTGGAGGTAAGGCAAAGCTCAACCAACTTAGCCGTATCAGGGTCGGTGAGCCTATTAATCACCGCCATGGCCTCATTGATGGGAATACAGGTGTAAAGAGAGACCACATCGAAACTTACCAGAATGTCCTCAGGCTCAAGATTAATTTTCTTAAGATCATCAATAAAGGAGGCCGAGTCTTTGACAAAGGACTCAGTCTGACCCACCAAGGGTCTCAACTTTATAGCGAGGAACTTTGACAAGAGGTAAGTCGGACCACCTATGGTGTTGACAATGGGTCTCAGGGGAACCCCTTCCTTATGGACCTTTGGAAGGCCATAAATCCTAGGAGCGATGGGGTTTCCCTCAATCAGCTTCTGGGATAGAGGATTAGTGGAATTGCATGACTTGATCGCAAGAGCGACTGCTCTGGAGACCTTTTTAAGAGGATTTTTCGACAACTTCTTATAACTCCCACTATTACACAGATGATCAAGCATCTTATTCCTGTAATCATTCCTATCCAGGAGGACAACAGCCCCACCTTTATCTGCTTTTAAGACCACGACGTCATGATTTTTGTTCAAGGCCTTCAGAGCCTCAAACTCAGCCTTGCTGATATTGCTACGGGGAAGCTTAGCCCTCCTCAAAGCTACGGCACAATCCTGCCTAATCGTGTCTTTAATCTTATCAGGAAGATTCTTAATGCCACATTCCACATCACAGAGGATGTCTTGGACCGAGATTTTTTATTTATTAAATATTTTTTTACAATAAAAATACAACCAACATAATGGAAAAAACCATTTCATCGAATTAAAAAAAACACCTCATTAAAATTACCCTGCAAACATAGTCATATTTAAAAGGAGTCAACCATTATGGTCACATCTCAAAACAACTGTCCTTCCTTTAAGGTATACAAAAGGTTAGGTTAAGCGAACACCTATATTTATATTTAGTACCATCGTAATTTCATATATATATTCATTTTTATTAAATATTAAAACTTCGTTAACGATTATGAAGCATATTGTCAATCGTGCTGCATGTGAATCTTCCATCTCGGATCATGTCCTGCATATGCACGTTGCCATGGCACCCAAATTTTATTTTATCGTCTCAGCTTCGACACGCACAGTCCTATGCAGGAAGCAGGTCAACTACAGGCCCAAGTTTTTTAACATTAAGAAATCTCATTAATATATATACGGCCTATAAACATGTTCTCTTTATATTAAATGTTAATGTAAAGGATTGGATTTTATCGTCACAAAGATTTCGTCGGACCTTCCTCTCTTATAATACCTCGAAAATGAATATAAATATACAAAGGTGAGGCAGGTGAAGAACTGAAATTCAACGCAACTTATATTGATTTTGAAAGTGGAGGTTCAGTAATCATCTATAAGACGAATAGTTTACACAGTGATCATGGCCATCGAGTTGTCGCCATCACGCCTTTTTCAATACAGAATTTAAATATATAAGAACTGAAATTCAAAGCAACTCACATTGATTTTGAAAGTGGACGTTCAGTAATAATCTTTAAGAGGAATAGTTTACACAGTGATCATGGCAATCGAGTTGTCGCCATCACGCCTTTTTCAATAACAGAATTTAAATATATTTCTTACCCCAATGCACATGTTATTTTGAAAGGAGACGCCGTCGACGGCGCTATACGCGCAAATGACAATAAAATCTAACTACCACAAGTAGTTGAGGGTCTGGAACGTGGAGTTTCTGCTACTCCTATGGTGACAAGTAAACTGTATGTGTGCTGTTACCAACCCATTAATTTTCTAGATGCTAATAAGAATTAGATTCCAACATTTTTAATTTGAGTAATGCTTTGAAGAATTAGTTAAATAACGAGATACACACACAATACATGATTAAATTGGGTTTTGGGTTCAGCTTGCCACTATTTGTTGAAATTTTATAAAGCATTTTTTTTTTTCTTGTTTCTTACTTTGTCCAAGGTTCATTTGAAATAGGTGTATTTGTTGATTCTTCCTGGCGTGTCTTGAACTAATAATCTTTCTTGTTCAAAAGTTTCAGCTTCTTAAACTTGGGTTTTTCAACTTGGTGCAAAGAACCTAGTTTTCTTGTGTCTAGGCTATGGGATATCTGTTTTTGCTTTGTGAAAATGAAGTAGATTGAGTAGATTTGGAGGTGGAGATTTATTAGGAAAAATAATCATTTATAGATCCAAATCATGAAATAATTTTTTATTGGTGTTTTCTTTAAGAGTTTTTTCGCCATTGAGTTATTATATGGTATTTTTCGAAACAAGCTTTTCTTCTCAAGGAGACCATGATAATCTATTTTTGGTTCTAATTTTCAAATAGAAATTATAATACGAAATCCATTTTCACACGAAATCTTACCCATGTTACTACGCTGCACCTTTGAGTTTCGCTAGAGACAAAATGGAAATTTCTTAGAGCTAATCCATTGGTCCAATGAAAGCATAAACCCCAAGGGTGAGTTCCTCAACCAAATAGCGGTTGTGGCTAAAACCTTTGCCAAACTATGAAAAGAGGGAGAATAGAGTTTCATGCATAGATCTGTATTACAACTAAATTATGGATTTGAGATAAGAAATCGAAATAGCCTTTCATACACCCTTTCATACAAGGGTGGATGAAAACTTGTTTGATTTTTGGAATTCAATATTTACAAATTTAGTCAGGAAAGTCTAGTTGTTAAAGCCAAAACCCATAAAAATGAAAAACCAAGCTATTAGAAGTGAGAAAATCAATATTAACATCACTACACATAGAAATAGAAATGGAACTAAATGGAGCTTCCAATACCAAAATAGTTAGAAAAAATTGTTAGTGCTACAAAAGATCATTCCAAGAAAAATCTCAAAAATCTTTAGAAGAACTATTAAAAAATTTGAATATACCATTGAGGAGATTGGAAACCCCTATCCACTAGAAAAAGTATTATTCCCTATTTATAGATAATTGTTCATATGGAAAAAGAGAATGGGATGGAGAATAAAGTTAAACCCTAACAAAAGAGGAGCTTCATCATTCCAATCCTTAAAATTTATTAATAACTTATATCTTCACAATTCTCCATATTTTTTAAAAACTATAATCATAATATTTAAATGAATAAAAAAAGGTATGGGAAGACAAATAAAATGATTTTTATATGAGTTGAATTAAAAAAATAGTAATATTTAGTAAAATTAAAAGTGATAAAATATTTTTTTTTTTATAAATTTAACTATTTCTAAAATAATGATGGATATGACTTTAAATAAATTAGAATATTAAATTAAATTAAATTATTCTTCTTATTATTGTTAATAATTAATTTTAAATTTTTAAATTTAAATTTTATAGTTATAATATTTAAATTTAATTTTAAATATATTAATTTAATTTTAAATTTAAATTTAAATTTATTCATATTTTTAAATATTATAAAAAAACATTAGAGATACATTTTATGAAAATTTATAAAGATCTCACAACTAATATCTAAGAGAACGTGGCAGATTTTTAAGAGGACCCACAAATTCCGCTCCAAGAAAAATGCCTCCCTAATTTGTGTATACTCTAGCGAAATTAATAAGGCTTGAATGAGGGAATTGTTAATAAGCAATTAATTATGGAATTTTTAAATTTTTTTGGTCGAGCTTAAATTTAATGAGATTTTTTTTTTTTTCCATATTTATAATTTTAAGTTTTTATAGAAATTTATGAGCTTCAAATTATTTTATATTTTGACATATAAATTTCCAATTTTATTATATTTTTACTACACTTTTTTTTATTATATTTTTATTGCACTTTTTGTTAATAGGAAAAAAAAAATCGAAGATAAACATTCATAATCACACTACCTATTCAACTTTGTTTAAAATCTTCATTTTAAATATTATCACTCCACTAGAATTTTAGAGAAGAAACCTCTTAAATTCAATTGTGAATTCAAAATTGAAGACATTGCACGTTTTGTGGAGGACAATAAAATAAAAAATTATAACAACAATAAATAAAAAAATAGATAAATTCTTTATTGAGAAAAAAAACCTTAAACAACCTAAGTGACAATCGAAGTGTTATTAGTGAAACTGACATCATATTTTAATATCCCAAGAATCAAGATTCTTATTATTTAAAGAACAAAAAAAACTCACATTCAATTTCCAGCTTAACTGGTCACTACTATTGTAACTCACGTGACCAATAACGAAGGATTGTACAAGAACTCAAATTTTTCGAAGCATTGAATTCTAACGAAAAAATAGAAAAAAGTTATGAGAGATAATTTATTGTTTTGTGTGTCTAATAGGAGAGAAATAGTACACCCATAACTTTATACATTTCAATACTAAGGATCATAGTTGAAAAGCATGAGAAAAGAATTAATTAACATTGTTACTTATTTTTGTTCACTTTCTTCACAATTGAGTTCCCTAAATAAACAAAGAATTGTACCTTTTACACTTATAATAGTTTCCATAGTTTTGTGTTTACACGGGAAAATATGTAAATGTCTTAGAAATTAGTCATCAATTTTTTTATAAAGTAATTATCTTTTATAAATACATAATATGTCATCGTATAATATCTCTTTGGATTATGAATAATGTATAAGATACTCAATATGTTTAGTTGAATAGGTGGACCAGCGGGCTTCGGCGGACCAACGGGCTTCGGCGGATGAGCTCACTATGGTTTTTGAATATTCTGCAACGCCAAACCTCACCAGAGTTTCTGTAGACCTGCTAGATATGATAGCATTGTGTTACTTCAAATCCTTCAGAGTAGTTTAAGGAACTATGAATCCCCATCGGGGAGAGGGCGTCGTGCCTCCCCCAATGAACGATGGAGAGAGGTGGAAGCACAAGGAAAGAAAACAACCAAAGGTTCAGAATGAAGATTGCACGAATCTGACCCGCAGATGGAAAAAAAGGGTGACCAAAAACAACCCAGAGTAAGCTCGTCCACATGCAAACCAGTGGCAGCAGAGCGGCCGAAAGTTGAATTTCCCAGCCATCAGATCAATGCAAAAATACAATATATGTGGGATCATGCGTTAATAGGCAAGTTCATAGGAATATGGCCTATTGAGAAAGCGGTGTGAGGATGGATACCAGCGAAATGGAGCCCAAAAGGACATATCACCTTGCAGCTGGGACCTAAAGGATTCTTTACTGCCATTTTTAACTACTTCGAGGATAGAAACAGGGTATTAGATGGAGGTCCTTACTTCTTCACTGCCGCTAGTTTGTATCTCAAACGATGGGTAGAGCGCTTCAACCCTGACAAAGAGGACCTCAGCTGGGCTCCTATTTGGATTCGGCTCTATTCGCTTCTTGTGGAGTATTAGGAGGAAATCTCTTTACAAGAAATTGGCAATGTTCTGGGAGAATTTATCGAAGTAGTAGAGGAAACAAAGATCTGAAGATACCCATCTTATGCATGAATCTACGTGTATATGAATCTCAACAAGGCGCTCCTGGATACTATAAGTTTATTCCACGATGATACTGAATGGATTCAATTAATTGACTATGAACATGTGTCGTTTAGATGCAGAAGATGTGATGCCCCGGGCCACTTATTCAGGGATTGTCCTTTAACTAAAAAACCCTCACCCCCAGGTGCTTCTGATAAGCCTGAATCTGATGGCTTTACAAAAGTTCCCAACCGTAGAAAAAACCACAAGAAAGCAACTCCAAATCCCAGGAAGCCTCAAGCCAGCTCTTCGAAGCCTTCAACGAGCAATCGTTTTGAGGCATTAACCCAAGAACCTGATCTCAATCCTAAAATTCCAGCTCCCTCAGAGCGGGCATCAAAGAAGGACAAACAAATAATGCACACAGCATCCAAGTTGATTCCAGAAGAGTTGATGCTCAAAGATACCCTCTCAAATAAGCTTAAAGCCCCAACATGGTACATCCAAGGAATGGATGTAGACCATACACGGTCTGACTTAGAAATAACAATAGATATCAATGAAGAGCAAAACGACTCTCAGCTCATGGACGAGGATCCAGAAAACATAGACATAAGGGAACTAGACATTCAAACTCTCGAGCAGGCATGTTAAACAACAAATTTTGACAAAATTCCAGATCAACAAGTAGAGGATCTGGAGGAGATCTTATCCCGGACACAAAGGCAAAAATCGCTAGGTATTTAGACTAGTGGCCCTTGGGATGAAAGATTTATTACCAAGGACATCAAAAAGCGTGGTAGAAAAACAGATCTTCAACGAAAAATCAGAATAGGAGCAATGTTAGTGGAGTCAGGCAGATACTCCAAGCTAAGTAAGTATGATGACTCCCTCCCAGACTCTTCCCAATGAAGTTAATATCTTGGAATATTAGAGGGCTTAATAGCCCAGGGAAAGGGAGACTACTCAAAAAACTGATAATGTAAGAAAAACCACAAACCTTATTCTTCCAAGAAACAAAATTTAATTCCAGTGCTTTAGAAAGGATTGCAGCAAAAGCATGGCCAGGAGGCCTCAATGTAGTTGTAGATGCAGATGGAGCATCGAGAGGCCTAGCAGTCTTATGGGACGCTTGTTCTATTATGCTCAATAACATTCATGCTAACAAGAATTTCATCCAAGCAATATTTCACATCATAGGCACCAACACATATGGGCATCTTACCAATGTGTATTTCCCCAGGAGACCAAGCACAAGATTGAAATCCTGAATACCCTCTCGGTAATCAACTCAGCTAGAGTACACCATCTGTGGATCGTTGGGGGCGATTTCAATATGATTACCATGCTGGAAGAAAAGAGGGGAGGTAGGAACAGTGGAAACAAGGATGGGATTCACCTACAGAACTTCATTCAAAATAACTGGCTCATTGGCATGCCTTTCAGCAACGGACTTTTTACATGGAATAACAAAAGAGATGGGGTGCAACAGGTTCTTCTCGTCTGGATAGATTCTTACTATCAGACAATGCTATTCACTTAGGGGGAGATTTTTCTGCCTCCATCCTACCGATCTTGGGATCAGATCACTGGCCAATCTTACTTCAATGGACTTGTCCAGGAAGCACCATCCGAAGACCATTTAGATTTGAAGCTTTCTGGATGTCCCATCCCGACTTCGACAACTTAATCAACACTGAATGGAATAATTTCACTCCTCTTAAAGGAACCATGATGTTTCAGTTTCAATAGAAGCTCAAGCATCTCAAGGGTAAGATCAAACATTGGAATCATACTTCTTTTGGAAATATTTTTCAAGCTCAGAGTGCTCTTGATCAAGATATGAAATGCCTACAGCAAAGGATCATAAATGAAGGCCGATCAGAAGACTTGTCAGAACAGGAAAAATTCTTGAGTCACAAATCTTAGAAAGGGAAAAACAGGAAGAAACGCTATGGAGGAAAAAATCTAGAATAAAATGGCTTAAGGATGGAGAAAAAAACACAAAAATTTTTCATAGTACCACTATCCAGTGCAGAACGAATAATAATATAACTCACATACAAAATGAGCAAGGGGATAAAATGGAAACTCATGAAGAGATTGAAAGCGCATTTGTAACTCATTTCAAGCAGGTGCATCAAGAACCACACATCAATAGATCGATCATCATAGAAAAAATCACAAGGAATATTCCGAAATTAATTACAGAGGAGCACAGCCAACTTCTTCTTAGACCTATAGATTTGTTGGAGGTTGAGGTGGCAGTTCGTCAATTGAAAGCTAGAAAGGCACCTAGACTGGATGGGTTCACCTTGAACTTTTTTCACAAGTTTTGGGATTTGATCAAAATGGAGGTATGGCAAGTAGTCGAGGAATCAAGATCCTTGAGATGGATGTTTCATGGAATGAATGCCACTTTCATCGCTCTCATTCCCAAGGAAGCTCAGCCCAGCACTCCGGACAAATACATGCCTATTGCCTTATGCAATATTATCTTTGTCTCAAAAATCATAGCTTCCAGGCTCAAACTGGTGCTCCCTCTCATAATCTCATCTGAGAAATCTAGATATGTCGAAGGGAGGCAGCTTATGGATGGTATTATCCTCACTCATGAAATAATCCATTCCTTAAAGCAACTCAAGAAGCCAGGTATGCTCCTTAAAATTGATCTTTCAAAGGCTTTTGACAATTTAAGTTGGCTGTATATTAATAAAATCCTTACTTCTTTTGGTTTTGCTCCCGCTTGGTCAGATGGGTTATGAGTTTACTATCCTCCTCCTTTTTTCTGTCCTAATCAATGGCATCCCTTCCTGTCCCTTTCATCCATCCCTCTTTCTACCTTCCTGTTCGTTATTATGGCAGAAGGATTGGGTCGAAGCATTAAAAAAGCTCAACATTCTCAGCTTCTTAAAGGACTGTCTCTTCATAACTCTTCAACCTTTACTCACCAGCAATTTGTTGATGACAACATGCTTTTTGGCCATCCCTCGGTCGAGGAAGCTGATCAACTTAAGTCTATACTTTTGGATTTCTCAGATGCCTCTGGAGCCACTATCAATAAATCCAAATCCCAATTTTTCTTCTTCAATACGCCTGTTAGTACTCAATATGCTATAGCTTGCATTCTGGGCTTCTCCATTGCCTCTCTCCCATCTAAGTATTTTGGAGCTCCTCTGACTAGGGCTTAACCCTCAAACATTCATCCTGGAAAATCCTTCTAGAAAAGCTGGGGAAGCACCTGTCCCTTTGGACTCACCGTGCCCTTAATATGGTGAGTCGGCTTGTTCTCATCAAAGTTGTTCTTCATTCCATGTCGCTCTACCTGTTTTCTATCCTGGCGGCTCCCAAATGGGTTTTAAAGGAAATCAAGTGTCTTAAAAGATCCTTCTTATGGGGCAGCTCAGGTCAAATTCGTAAATGGGCTTTGTTTAAGTGGGATAAAGTTTTCCTTCCTAGGAGTGCAGGAGGCATGGGTTTGAGGGACCCCTCACAGAGTAACGAGGTTATGGGGGCTCGCATTTGGTGGAAATGGCTCATTATGCCATCCACCGCCTGGGCTTCTCTATGGACATCAAAATATGAAAACAACTGCCCCACAGAAGAATTAATAAGAATATGATATGTCAGCATCGGATCCTTAATATGGAACTCGGCCAAGAAACATAGGAACTTAATTCAGCAGCATAGTTTTTGGGAAGTCAAGGATGGCGATGCTGCAAGGTTTTGGGAGGATTCTTGGAAACAGTTGCCAAAGTTAAAGGACTTTCTTCATCCTTCGAAAATTGTGAAACAAGACCTACAAGACCACAACAAGGTAAAAAATTTCTGGAAACCATCTCCCACTCAAGACTATAAGCGATTGTTAGAAGCTGATCAAATCTTAAGAAATGGAATAGAACAAGCTCAAAAAACTCTTGACACATAATTAATGAAGAGGAAAATTCAATGCTCGGATGAAAAAGACATCCTCAGATGGGGATATGAAGAAAAAGGTACCTTCTCCACAAAGGAAGCTTATAATATCATCATCAAGGAGTATATGGTCAAAGACTACCTATGGAGTAAAGTTTGGGACCCTACTAACTGGCCGAAAGTCTCAACCTTTCTTTGGCTATTATTTCATAACAAGATTCTTACCTGGGACAATCTCCGGAAAAGGAAATATCATGGGCCGTCAATATGTCCTAACTACAGACAAGAGGAGGAGTCAATAAAGCATCTTATGCAATATTGCACTATAGCGCGCAAACTATGGGAAAAAGTTAGTTTTCATTGCCAAAAGGAAGGAAGAATACATGGCGATGTCATAGCCACGGTACGTAGCTGGGATCAGAAACCTTTTCAGAGCAAGATCTTAAATTTCCTTTGGAAGCTCACTCTTGGCTTCCTCATGTGGACCATTTGGAAGGAGAGAAATCGAAGAATATTCAAGGATCAATCTACCCCTATGGAGAATCTATGGAGAATCATATGTCAAAACATTAAGGAAATCATATCTCTTCATACCTGGCATCAGGAGGATCCTCCTTCCGTTCCGCAAGAACAAAACATCTTGGCTAACTGGAACCTTCAGTGGAATCAAGCTCTTATCGCCAAATGATCCATTCCTCAGATAGGTCGTTCACCTGAGAAGTGGATTGCCCCACCCAAGAACATGTTTCAACTAAACTTCGATGGGGCCTCGAAAGGCAATCTCGGAAATTCAGGCTTTGGAGGGATCTTCAGAAACTGGAAGGGAGCTCCTCTGCTAACCTTTTTAGGATCAAAGGGATGGGACACCAATAACTTGGCGTAATTGGAAGGCCTGTGGCAAGGGCTCATCCTAGCTCAAAGTCAGGTATTCTTTCCTCTAGTCATTGAAAGCGATTCTCAAATCATCATAAATATGGTCATCAAAATCTTGCAAGGTACTCCCCCAAGCAAAGTAAGCAGCAGTTGGAGAATGGAAAAGAGGTTGGAGCTCATCGAATTCTGGCTCATCCATCACAAGGAAATCACTCTGAAGCATATCTGATGGGAAGGAAATAATGTGGCGGACTCCTAGCTAACATTGGAGTGGATTGTGGGGTGATTCTTCACACAGGTTCTATTTCTAGACTAGCCTCTACAACCCAATTTCTGGACTTTCAAAATATTGTGAAGAAGGAAATGAAGAAGGAAGGAGAAGAGCCCCTAGATGCGGGTGAATCAATTCAGAGTTAGTGACACTATTAATGGAAGCCGATGTTTTGTCCTGTCAAATGCAGCTCAGAGCCATTATCCATGCCAGCGTCAGGCTCAAGCAGACTCATCTCATGCAAACTCAAATCTGAGGGAAGGATGTATTAATGGTCTACCACGGTAATTATAAGGCTTAGGTGGTTATAATAATGGAGTCCTTGGCCTTTCTCCTCAAGTTTTGCTCTCGGGTTTTCTGCTTCTGCCATTCCCTTTTGGAGTCTCTTCACAGAAGATTTCTCTTAGGTATCAGAGCTCGGCTCTTGCTAGCTCTGGCGATTATTATCCAACGCTATTTCTCACCTGGCTTGCCTTGGCATGGGATTCTAGTTTGCTTTCTCCCCTGCTGGTTGTGTCTACCCGACACTACCATCTGCTTAGCTATCATCCTCTCTTGCTATCGAGTGATGGTCAGGTACAGGATGCGGAGCCGTCAGGGTGGAAGTCGTGGTGGACACAGGTGTTCTCAGGCCGCTCAAGCTGTTGATCAGTCAATTCCCCCTGCTTTTCAAGAAATGACGCCTCCTTCAAGCCCCTCCCGCAGGCCACTTCCATATCACGCTTTTCAGAATTATCATTTTAGTGTTGGCATTATGGCTAAAGTGTTGTCCTTGATGGCAACCCATACAGGTGATGGATCACTGTACAACAGGTCAGTAGCAAAGATTGATGAACAGCTCTCAAATATTGAAGAAAATAAGGAGTACGCAGGCACACCATACAAAAGGTGCGTACACGCAGGCATGTCTTATATAAAGTGCATACATACCTGCAGGATACCCATTCATTGGGTGCGTACCCCCAATGCACACACTTCAAGGCAGTAAAGCGCCCACACATGGGGTTTCTCATGGTATTTAGTTGACGGTATTGTGTTATCATGGTTTTGGCCCATGGTATTGTTTATTTTATTATTATTATTGAGCCCCATGATCCTTGATTTGAGGAAGAGCTTGCCTATATAAAGCAAAGGAGATCTTTTGGCTTAGGATGTGCTTGGGTTGAATATCTTAAGAAGCTAGATCTGAAGTTCTAGTGATGGGTTATGAGAGATGTCTAGATCTAAATAAGGCGAATCTACTGATGAATTGAGATTTCTTTGGTGCATGTTCAGATCTGTAGATCTGACTCTCTGGGTTGTTCTTGAAGTCTCGAAATTATCTATACCCGGAGGTACGCAGGTACAGTGAAAGAAAAGTGCGGACATACGCTGGGATGAAGCATTTCAGGTGCGCCTGTACGCAGGCACAGAAGGGTCTCAGGTGCGCCGCTACGCAGGTACAAAAGGGTTGCAGGTGCGCCCGTACGCAGGCACAGAAGGGTTTCAGGTGCGGAGGACCGCAGGAAGTTCAATGGACTCCGAGCGAGGTACGCAGGCTAGTAGTTGAGCAGGATGCGTACGTAAGTAGGCGAGCAGTTGAGCAAGGTGCGTACTATAAGCAGGCAAGCAGTTGAGCAAGGTGAGGATTGTAAGCAGGCAAGCAGTTGAGCAGGGTGCTTACGTAAGCAGGCGAGCAGTTTAGCAAGCTGCTTACTTCTCTTGAAATCCATGTTTATCCTTGCTGTGTTCTGGGTGTTGAAGTGATGTCTAGTTTCTGGTATTATGATCTTATGACAACCCTCTGAGAAGTGATTGAGTATATCTTTAAAGTGATCTGATGAACTAGATCTGATTGATGACTCTCATTGTATATGTATTGATCTAGTGATTGGGTGATTCAGAAGGTTGTTTGATTATGAGCTTCAATGTGGTTATTGGGTCCAGTATGAAAATTGGGTGAAATGTGGCCCTTTCAGATTATGTGTTGTGCTTCAGTGTATCCAGTATGAAAATTGATGAAACGTGGTACCTGGAGGAGAGAAGATTGTAGGCAGGCACCTACGTACTAGTACTTAAGCTAGTACAAAAGCAAAGGGGAATCTTTGGAGCATTGTAGCAGGTAGCAGCCTGCGTACTAGTAAATGGATTGGATAGTACAAGAGCAAAGGGGGTTGTAGCTCCCATACTGGTATAAGACTGCACCAATACAAATATTGTAAAAGGATTTTCTTATTAAGAAGAAGATTGAGATGACTTGCAGCAGGTGGTTTTCTCCTGCATTGGGTTTCCACCTTATATCATGGTGTTCATGTGTGTGCCTTATGTGTGATGATCTATTCTATGTTACGGCATCTGTTAAATGATAATATGGTTGATAATGTTCTAATGCACTCATTGAAGATCAATTAACTCAATCATAAGAATTTGTGGAAGTAGCATATATGAATCAGAGTTTGGAAATGAAAAATTTTATTAATGTGATAATACTAATTCACCCCCCCCTCTCAGTATTATTTCCAACAATTGGTATCAGAGCCGGTCCTTTGATAGAATCTTGATCGCTTGAAGGAGATCCGTGGATCAATGGGAAACAAGCTTAAGAAGAAAGCATCTAAGAAAAGGAAGTCATCTCAGAAGAACTATGACAGTGGGAGAATCAATTGGGGATTAGGCATCAAAAGCTCTTCAGATTCAGAATCAGATTCAAAATCATTATCAGGTATGAATGTGTTATCCTTTGATGTTCCACCTATATTTCCTTGTGAAAGAGATGGAATTGATAGTGAAACTACTGAACTTGCTCTTATGGGTGAACAAGAAAGATATCAATTAGAGGCAGAATTTAAAAGGCCGACAGACAAAATTAGATATCAACAAGATCTATTGAACAAAATGGAATGTGACTTCAAAGAAGAAGCTACCAAACTGAAGGCCCAACTAGAAGAAGGAAACAAGGTAAGAAAACTACTCAAGGACAAGGAAGACCAATGTCAAAAATTACAACATGAAGTGACATCATTAAGAAAAGAAGTCAGCGAAAGAAGCTCAACCATCAAGAAACTCAAAGATAGATCCAGCTACTATGAAAATCTTAAAGCTACAATCCTCTCACTAAAGGGAGATC
>APFE031583636.1:90541-134953 GCA_000404065.3 Pinus taeda | reverse complement strand
AGTGGAAAGCGAATCTGTGAAGGGTGATCTCTCGAGCGTTGCAACTGCAGAAGTGAGGAGGCGCCGCAGGAGACACTACAGGGGGCGCCGCAGGGGGCGCCGCAGGAAGACGCCGCAGGAGACGCCACAGAAGGTGTTCTGGGTTTAGTTTTCTGTTATTGTGGATCTGGTTATCTGCGTGACTTACTGGTACTTGATGATCATTTGATGTTTAGTGTATTCAGTATGAAAATTGGATGAAACGTGGCCTTTCAGATTATGTGTTGTGCTTCAGTGTATCCAGTATGAAAATTGATGAAACGTGGTACCTGGAGGAGAGAAGATTGTAGGCCAGCGCTTACGTACTAGTACTTAATCTAGTACAAAAGCAAAGGGGAATCTTTGGAGCATTGTAGCAGGTAGCAGCCTGCGTACTAGTAAATGGATCGGCTAGTACAAGAGAAAAGGGGGTTGTAGCTCCCGTACTGGTATAAGGCTGCACCAGTACAAAATATTGTAAAAGGATTTTCTTATTAAGAAGAAGATTGAGATGACTTGCAGCAGGTGGTTTTCTCCCGCATTGGGTTTCCACCTTATATCATGGTGTTCATGTGTGTGCCTTATGTGTGATGATCTATTCTATGTTACTGCATCTGTTAACTGATAATATGGTTGATAATGTTCTAATGCACTCATTGAAGATCAATTAACTTAATCATAAGAAGTTGTGGAAGTAGCATATATGAATCTGGTTATGGAAATGAAAAAGTTTTATTAATGTGATAATACTGATTCACCCCCCCCCTCTCAGTATTATTTCCAACATTTAGGTTCCAAAGTAGTTTACTCAGGCCTATCATATCTCCAAACATTTCCATTATTATCTCGGAGGAGGAGTCTCAGCCACTTGCTTCAGCTCACACTAGGGCAGATTCTTCTCAGGGCGGCCTCAGATTCATGGGCTACCGGGGTGTCGAGCCGCAACAGGATTAAAATGGTCAAGCTTACACACAGAGTGAAATGCAGGCGACAGACATGGCTACGGGTGGCACTTTGTTTCCAGGAGGTAGTCCCCACGGGGCTTCGGCTTTGATACTGTTAAAGCTAATTCAAGGAGCACTCTTCAGGCTTCGATTCCTCCAGGTGGTAACGAGGATGGTGGTGCAGTTAAGAATAATGACTTATGGTATGGCAACGCGTGTCTAGTGGTGGAGGAGCCATTGGACTAGGAAAAGGTCATGTGACATCACCTGGTTCCGATGGATGCCTTCACTGATTTCTTTTTGGCTCATATTCTCTTGTTCCTCGTTTCTCTGGTTTTGTTTAGGCGGACAGGCAGTTTTGCCTCTTTGGTTTTGTCTAGGTTAATGTGGGTTGGCTTTTTTAGGATGTTATGCTGTTTTGTTCAAGGTCCTATGTCTGGTTTTTTGAACACCGTAACTGATCTTCCCAATCATGGGATAGTTCTGTAAGGCTAAAATCATGCTTCTCTTCTCTTTCGAGGCTTCGTCCTCATTGTAAATTTACTGTTACTCTCTTTAATAGATTTAGTATTTATTGAGAAAAAAAATATGTCTTTGGATTATTAAATTTCGCATTATTTACTAAAAAAATAACATTTATGCTATTTAACTAGTTCTCATCATATTCATTATCAAAAATTTTTCTGCATATTGATTTTCTTTTAATACTTTTGTTTAAATTTTTGGGATCAATTACTATATCCAAATGTACCAAAATCATTTTTTTTCCTCAATTATAAGTCCAAAAATATACTTGTTCTAATTATATACAACATGTTCTTTATATCTATCTATCTATAGCTATGGACCTTACATTGTCTTGCATATAAAATATTTTTCTCTTACAATGTCGTTAATGGCCAATAATGACTCTAAGTCATTAAGGTGGTGTCCATCACGAGCGAAACACTCATGTATTCATAAAATTAATGCGGGGTTCCCTTTGGTATATTACACGCTCACCAAACTGTTGGTAAGGCACGGTTCGAATATATATATATGAACCGTGCCTTACTGTCACGCCCCCAACTCTTTTTTTCTTAAGTTGAGCGGGTGCGGCACCGCCTAAATGACTCACCGTTTCCATGGTTAAGTGTTTTACGAACTACGACTTCACTTTATTAAAACTTCACTTGATAAATTATAATGTGCGGAATTCCATCATAATAACATGATAAACATAACCGAGAACAACAACAATGCATGTAATAAAAATATTTTATTATACTAAAGAGATTTTACAACATGACCTGGGGACAAGCTCAACCGGCGTTACAACTGGGCGAGTGCCCGCCCGTGCAAGAGCGCACGGCGCTCTGCCCGAACCACAACCAAAATCCAAGAGCGTTCACTCGAACGGAGGGCGCGTCGTGCCACCGTGCACGCCCAAATTCCAACAACCGCCCAACGCTACACGGCGTTCACCTCTACCCAAGGGCGGGCGGGTCGCCCACACCCTCGCCCGGTCGTTCACCCGACGGGCGGGCGACGTTCACCCGCGCCCACGTTTGGTTCTACCTACGCACTGTCGTTCGGCCTGTCGCACCTACACTTTGCCTGCCCAGTGCTGCGGGCGCATTCCGTGCGACCTGCGGTTATCACTGCTCTTCCTTCTTCGCACTAAGACTGTGCGCTTAGGCTGCGATGATGTTCCTTGACTGAAATGTGATGCCTCATCCATCGTTCCCTTCACTGTTTTATATGTGTTGTAGGAGGGGGCTGCCACCCGGCCGACCTCCACAACTCGTCGCCAACGCGCGCGATTGCTGCCTCCGCACATGGTCGGCCCGCCCTCCATGCGGGACCGCCCCACAACCGTGCTCCACACTCAACCGTTGCGCTCGTCAACTTGCCCATGAGTCGCCATCAACCCGCGGTATAAACATGTGAACGCCTCTCCTATCCGCGCGCTCATCCAATGCGTGCGCATAAGTGGCGTTCTCCAGTTCTTAGCTGATTTTCCTCATCGTGCGGAGGGCGCGTGCCCGGGCCGCAACGTTAGGGCGCTACATCCTCCCCCACTGGAAATCATTGTCGCCCTAGACAATCCTTCACGCCTAAGTACTCTCCGCTCAAATCTCGCAATCTTCCTCTTCCATCTCCAAAGTGAGTCCTCCGATTCCCAACTTTCCTCTTCCAGTGCTCCCTTCTGTCTAACAAGGTACTCCCGTTTCTGGTGGCAACCAATACCTGTAGTCTGATAACTCAGTATCTTCTCCAACTCCAAGCCTGGTTTGTCCACTATTCCAGCTGGTCCTCTCGGCGGTTCAGCTCTCTCTGGATGGTTTGAATCAAGTCTGCATCTCTTCAACTGACTCACATGAAAAACTGGATCTTTCATGTGCATATGGTACGGAAGCTCCAACTTATAAGCAACCTCCCCCACTCGCTTCTCCACACGAAATGGTCCCTCATACTTCCGTGTCAGTTTGGCGGCCGTCCCCTTGGTTGGCTGAAACTGCTCCCTGGTAATCTTGAGAAACACCATATCTCCCACACTGAATTGCACATCCCGTCTTCCCCTATCACCATACTTCTTCATTCTCCTTGCAGCATCTTGCAAGCGCAACCGTGCCAACTCCAAGGTCTCCTCCCAAGCCTTCATGAACCTCTTCGCATGAGGACTCCTCATACGACCTGTAGTCTCAACGGTGTGCGGTGCAACCGGCATCTGTCCATTCACCAACTCAAATGGACTGTACCCCGTCGCAGAACTCTTTTGAATATTGTAGCTAAACTGAGCAATATCCAAGAGTTCAGGCCAATTCTTCTAATCAACCGTGACATAATGTCTCAAGTAGTCCTCCAGCAATGCGTTGATACGCTCGGTCTGCCCATCTGTCTACAGATGGTAACTCGAACTCATCAGCAACTCTGTCCCAACTAACTTGAACAATGTCGTCCAAAATCTCCCTGTAAACCATGTATCTCTATCACACATGATACTCAACGGCATACCCCAATACTTCACCACGTTCTTAAAGAATAGTTCAGTAGTACGCTCAGCTCCACATGGTACCTTTGTCGGAACAAAGACAACATACTTGGAAAAACGATCGACAATGACCATAATCCCATTATACCCCTGAACCTGCGGTAGCGAAACAATGAAGTCCATAGAGACACTCATCCATGGCCTCTCTGGAATAGGTAAAGGCTGCAACAGTCCCCCTTGCCTCTGGTTGTCCGATTTGTCCTATTGACAAATGATGCATGTGTGTACATACTCCTCCATCTCCTCCCGCATCTTCTCCCAAAAGAACCCTCTCTCCAACAATGCCAAAGAATGACGCTGCCCTGGGTGGCCAGCCCATGGAGAATCGTGGCACTCCTTCAAGAGGTGCCTCCTAAGACCAGATGTCTTTGGAACATAAATTCGGCTCCCAAAGAACAAGTTACCATCTCGTAGAAAGAACCTGCTTGTCTTCCCTTCCTTTATTTGCTTTACTATATTCTGTGCTAAAGTATCGGTCTGCACACTTTCCTTCAGTTTGTTTTGCATCTCTTCTGACATCTGAATCCGACTTCTACTCCTTGATGCCTGGTCTTCTCCCTCTAATGGTGCAAGTTTTCCCTTTCTACTAAGGGCATCTGCTAACACATTGTGTCTACTCGGTCTATACTCAATAGACATGTCGAACTCTGCCAAAAAGTCCTGCCAATGATCTTGCTTCGCAGAAATCTTCGGTTGTGATGCAAAATAACTCGCTGCAACGTTGTCAGTCTTGATAACAAAAGGTTTCCCAATCAAGTAGTGCCTCCATATATGAAGACAATGGATGATCGCAGTCATCTCCTTCTCATGAACCAGATACCTCCGCTCTCTATCCTGCAACATTCGACTCTCATAGGCCACCGGATGCCCATCCTGCATAAGAACTCCTCCTATGGAAAAATCTGAAGCATCAGTGTGCACATCAAACGGTCTCCCGAAGTCAGGAAACTTTAGTATCGGTGCTGTAACCATCCTTCTCTTCAAATCATCAAATTCCTTTGACATTTCTCCGTCCAACACCACTTCTTGTCCTTTTTCAGTAAGTCTGTCAGTGCCGATGTTACCTTGGAGTAACCTTCTACGAACTTCCGTTGGTAGTTTGTCATGCCCAAGAACACCCTCATATCATGGACATTCTTCGGTTCAGCCCAGTACTCGATAGCCTTCACCCTGCTCGGCTCCATCCATATGTACCCCTGTCCAATGATGTGCCCAAGGAATGGTATCTCAGTCTTAGCAAACACACACTTAGACTTTTTCAAGAACAATTGATTCTCCCTCAGTGCCTCGAAAACCATCGCCAAGTGCTTCTTATGATCCTCCATTTTATCACTGTAAACCACTATATCATCCAAGTATACCACCACGAACGAGTCCAAGTACGGTCATAGGACATCATTCATCAAAGTGCAAAATGTCGCAGGAGCGTTGCACAACTCAAACAGCATAACAAGGAACTCAAAGCTACCATACCTTGTTACGATTGCGGTCTTCTTCTCATCTCCTTCAGCAATCCGCACCTGATAGTAACCATGCCTCAAGTCTATCTTGGAAAACACTCGGGATTTCGCAAGCTTGTCGAAGCAACCAACAGCCAATGGCAAAGGATACATGTTTCTCAACATCTGTTTGTTTAATGCACGGTAGTCACAGCACATCCTTAGCTCATTGCTATCCTTCTTTCGCTGGAATAATACTGGAGCTCCATGTGGGGACCTTGAAGGTCTAATGAAACCTGCATCAACTAATTCCTTTAGTTTCTGTTTCAATTCCTCCAACTCAGGCCCTGATAAACGATAAGGTGCTTTAGCCGGGGGTTCCTTCCCTGGTTCAAGCTCAATGCTATGGTCCACCGCACACCTTGGTGGAAGCTTCTTCGGAAGCTCATCAGGAATCAAATCTTCATATTCGGCAAGCACATCAGAAATCTCAGCTGAAATAGGCGTCCCCACTTCATCACCTTTGACTCCTTTGAACATCACCGCATATGTCTCCACGTCTGATTCCTTCATAGCTCTCTCCAAACTTTAGTGCAGAAACATGCTGCACATTGACTTCCCTCCTTTGCCTATGTGTGGGAAAAGTCCAAGTTCGTGTCTACCCAACCAGCACCACCTCATCACAGAAGGGGACAACAATAGCCTTGTTGCCCTTCAAGAAATCTTGTCCAAGTATTACATCGAAGTCATTCATCTCCATCACCGTGAAGTCCAATTGACCCGTCTAGTCTCCTATCTGCACCGGCACTTCGTGTGCCAAACCCGTCACCTTGGCCTTAGAGTTCATTTCCTTGACCTCCATGCTGGATGGGAGGATCGCCAGTCCGACAACTCTAGCCAACCGTGTCGTCATGAAGTTATGGGTGGCCCCTGTGTCCACAAGAGCTTGAGTGGTCTTTCCACGGACCATCAAGTCTATGAAACCTAGACTGTTCATCCATGATTTCTCCATAACCTGCATACATTTCCGTTCTCGTCGCTTATCATCATGCCTCTTCAACCCTGAATCAGCTTCAACCGCAGCTTCAACCTTCCGTGAACCTGCTCTGATACCACCTATCACACCCCCAACTCTTTTTTTCTTAAGTTGAGCGGGTGCTGCACCGCCTAAATGACTCACCGTTTCCATGGTTAAGTGTTTTACGAACTACGCCTTCACTTTATTAAAACTTCACTTAATAAATTATAATGTGCGGAATTCCATTATAATAACATGATAAACATAATCGAGAACAACAACAATGCATGTAATAAAAATCTTTTATTATAGTAAAGAGATTTTACAACATGACCGGGATACAATCTCAATCGGCGTTACAACCAGGCAGGCGCCTGCTCGTGCAAGAGCGCACGGCGGTCTGCCCGAACCACAACCAAAATCCAAGAGCGTTCACTCGAACGGAGGGCGCGCCGTGCCACCATGCACGCCCAACTTCCAACAACCGCCCAACGCTACACGGCGTTCACCTCTACCCAAGGGCGAGCGGGTCACCCATGCCCTCGCTCGGTCGTTCACTCGATGGGCAGGCGGCGTTCACCCACGCCTACGTTTGGTTCTACCCACGCACTGTCGTTCGGCCTGTCGCACCTACACTTTTCCTGCTCGGCGCTGCGGGTGCATTCTGTGTGACTTGCGGTTATCACCGCTCTTCCTTCTTCGCACTAAGACTGTGCGCTTATGTTGCGATGATGTTCCTTGACCGAAATGCGATGCCTCATCCATCGTTTCCTTCGCTGTTTTATATGTGTTGTAGGAGGGGGCTGCCACCCGGCCGACGTCCACAACTCGTCGCCCATGCGCTCGATTGTTGCCTCCGCACATGGTCGGCCCGCCCTCCGTGCGGGACCGCCCCACAACCGTGCTCCACACTCAACCGTTGCGCTCGTCGACTTGCCCATGAGTCACCATCGACCCATGGTATAAACATGTGAACGCCTCTCCTATCCGCGCGCTCATCCAATGCGTGCGCACAAGTGGCGTTCTCCAGTACTTAGCCGATTTCCCTCATCGTGCGGAGGGCGCGTGCCCAGGCTGCAACGCTAGGGTGCTACACTTACCAACAATATAGTTGTGTGTTTTTACTTCTCCACTCCTCTGTCCACGTTGGTTGCCACATTAGAGAGCATCATATAGGTATGGCTTTGTCGCTTGGGGTCCACACTGCCTCAATGGACGCTGGCCAATTCGTATTTTTGGACTATGAAGATTCCCCACGAATGATCAATGGTGAGGATTGTTAGGTTTTTGTTAGAGTAACTACACTACCCAACCCCACCATCATTGTTTCATGGGGTTGATGCGTGGTTGTGAAATGAGCTATGTAATTTCCATTGAACCCTACTGAAACTAGGGAAGATTATTGCCCTTTTCTTGAAGGAACCACTATCAAGTTTGGTTTTTTCATTCGGATAATCATCCAGTTCTAAATTCAATCTCATCCAAAACTTTAGCATAGCCCGAGTTCACATAATTGGTATTTTTCCTTATAAATTCTTTTATTCTTGTGATTTCATTTTGGGGTTTTAATTTATTCTAATGTCGTTCCAAAATTTTACCTTAACCTTGACTAAGTTGTTTATTTATAGGTGTCATAGCTCTACGTCAAGGGTTTTATGGTCACGACATTAAACTTATTCATGGTTTTTAGTTCAAATCCGGTCATTCCAAGAGGTTTTGTTATGGTTATCTTCCTCAAGATAAATTACCAATAGCATAACTTTGATGTTGTTGTTTCTCAAGGGTTTTATATATTTCTTCCCGTGGCTTGTATGAAGGCTAAATTACTCTTTTTCCTTGTGGGAGCATGGAAACTCAGTTATAAATTCATGGGTACAATTATTCTTATTCGAACCTTGGGTTCTAAATTTCCTCCCCTTTAATGAATTCTCTTTTTGAAATTTAGAATAGCCATTGACTCTATTCAGTTTCGACGTAGGCGTGCTTCAATGGAAACAATATTTTTCAAGTCATTCCTTGCTGCAAGAGTGGGTAGGGGTTATCTTCCTTTATTTCCTCTTTCCTT
This sequence comes from Pinus taeda, assembly GCA_000404065.3. NCBI lineage: Eukaryota > Viridiplantae > Streptophyta > Pinopsida > Pinales > Pinaceae > Pinus > Pinus taeda. The sequence goes on along the minus strand of APFE031583636.1, from coordinate 126,435 downwards.
GAGTGGCTATAGGTGCTTATTAATCCTTCTAACTACATGCTAGGTCCTTTGCACCGCAACAACCTTCAAACTTATTCATGGTTTCTATGTTATATGCTAGTGGTTTACCTTGCAAATAGGCCCTTATATTGGCAATGGATTACTCTTCTCTGTAGAGAGATGTTGTAAATAATACTAAGGGAAAATCTTTATTTTTTAATAGTTGTTTTCTTTACTTCTCTCGACTTCTTCTTCTTCTTCTTTTTGGGATGTATGAGGTTTTCCCTCCATACGATTGTTATTATTAATATACTTGATGAATTAATTTTTTGGTATTTACTTGAAACTTGTATAGTTGTGGCTATGATTTTCATAAATAATAGTTATATCTTGTTCTGTAATTGCATTATGTATGTTATCTAAATATGACTATTTAAAATGTTACTTACTCTGTTTTAAAAAAATGAGGCTCGGGCTTACAGGAATTTTTTTTCTAAAACTGTTTTCTATGTTGAATGGTTGTATATTAGTATATATTCTCTTCTTGCATTTTACAAGTTCATCTTGTAACTTTCTATAAAATTAGTAGCACATCTTACTTACTCTTGCTTTTATTTTTTTTTATCATATCTATTTATTTGTATATGTTGTGACCTTTAAAGATTTTAAATGTATCATGTCAACTTTCTTTCTAGCATGAAAATATTATAATTTAGTTTACAATTAAGAGGTAGGCCAGAAACCTGCTGGGCCTCTGTAATGGGGCAACTTTTGGTCATATGTGCCTTATTTTTCCATTGTCCAAGACTACTTGTAATTAGGCCTAGGCACTAATTATGGTTCTGAATAGGACTGGATAACTAACCTAAGCATAACCACCTTCTTTCTTACCTTAGTGTTATATGTATGTATGTAGATACTACTAAGATTTTAATTTATAGCTTCCTAAGCACACACTCTTGTTTGAGAATGTTTCATATTCAACCTTCACTTCATTACCTAACACCTTCCTTTACCTATAGCAACACCAATAACCATACACCAACATCTTCATACACATTTACAATAATATTTATGCCCAATGGTCTACAATCAATATAGTATTTTTTTCACCATTTCTATTTTTAGAGCTTTTTTTAATTTCATAGTAACCATATGTTCTATTTTTCCCCAAAACGGTCTGATTAATGAAATTTCTATTGTTGAATTGAAGCTTCTGTGATCCATAAATTTTATTAAGAAGATTTTCGACGTAAATCACATGTAGGAAACCTTTGTCGACGTGTTTCGAACCAGCTAGTTTCGTTCATCGTCAGGAAAAGTTGAGGAGTCAGATCATGGCTGCCAATTATATAGGGAGAGCAGATCATCCAAACGGCTAGGTTGACTAGGTTGACCATCAACGACTATATAGCCATTGATGGTCAACCTAGTCAACCGAGACGTTTGGATTATCTGCTCTCCCTATATAATTGGCAGCCATGATCTGACTCCTCAACTTGTCCTGACGATGAACCACACTAATTGGTTTGAAACGCATCGACAAATGTTTTCTACATGTGATTTACGCCGAGAATCTTCTTAAGAAATTTATATTATTCATAAATCATATCATTCAAGTACTTATCTAAATTACTCCAAAAAATAGGCTAAATGCTCTCGCGTTCCTACCAACCTTGAACCAACTCTTCTGCTAGTTCCCCTCGAGCTCCACCCTCTCCATCAGAAAACAATGCACACATCCTTCTTAAATCACCTGTTGAACCCTTTAGCAATGTCCTACTAAATCTCTAGACTCCAAACCAATCTTTCTCTCCCACTAGTCTTATGTTTTGAAAGAAATTATCTTTATCTCTCATAATTCTTTATACAAGGTGCACCTCATGACATTTATCTTCATTCATTAATGTTTTCTCCCACTAGTCTTATGTTTTGAAAGAAATTTTCTTTATCTCTTAGAGTTCTTTATACAAGATCCGCCTCATGACATTCATCTTCATTCATAAATGTTTTTGGATGACCTTCTGTCTCTACCAAAATGCTTGTGAATGATGGAAAAAGGAGGATTTCTTTTTTTTTTTGGTTCTTACTCCCTCCAGGCATAAATTGTTCCAACCGTTTCCTAATAGTTATGAGTTAATCTCACATGTCAGCGTTTAACACATTTAGAAGAGGGTTGACATGCCAAAAATAATTCCTTCTTTTATTTTTAAAATAAATATTGACACGACAAAGAACTCCTTGTTTATTTATTAAAGAAAGACCATTGTAAATTCCCTTCACTACTTAACTCCTCAAACTCCAAATCTAGCTCGAGGGTGATCAATTGCAAGAAAATTATGTTGTACTTGGCCTAAAAATAGTTTTCCAACCATTTTTGGTATAATTGTTTGTGTGTATTTCTATTATGAATATGACATTCTTTGTTTGTTTGCATTTCTATATGACATTATGACATTCTTTGTCGTGTGAAGAATTTATACCTACTACAAACTTTTAATTTTTTCTAACAGGATTTATGAATTCCATTAACTCTTCCTAATCCTCGTGCAGAGTTAAAGTCTCTATCAAAGTAATGCATGTGTGTATCTAAGTGTGTATCTAAAGTCTATATGCAGGAAAAAAGGTAAGTTTCAATGCTCCGTGGCTTGAAAAGAAATATTTAATTTATAATTATATTCGGAAAGCAATGAAGGACTAGTCTACTTTTTCCATACTCTCTTAAAATGCTAACAACAAAGTTGCATCTAAAATTGTATCTAAGTAATTTTATCCACTCCAAATTTATTTCTCTTTCACTTCATTGAATTCTATTGTTGACTTCAAGCAACCAAACCAGCCAATCCATGCAAAATATTTCAATTGCTACTTATATCAAAGTTTACTCTCTAGTCTATGTGAAAGCAAGGGATAAACAAAACTCAAATCTGCCTTTTGACCGCATCTTGTGTGAAGACCTCGTTTATACCTTGATTTTGCACAGATTGTAACTCCATACATGCCTTACTTCACCCAATCCAAATTTAGACCTAACATGTATTTTGTTACCATTGGCTAGAGTCCTTGCATGTAGTCATGTGACTCGACGTCCAATTTTCTGTTAAATAACATAGAAATTTGTATGAAATGGCTCCTCTCAATTTTCGGCCCTCTACAATATTAAATGATGCACCATTGTTTCACCCTATGGAATGAGTCCCATGGTGACATGGTCCCAAACTCCATGTTTATATTATTATAAGTTATAATTTTGTTTAATTATTTTTTATTTTAATTTGGTTATATAACCAAATGTTTTTGTTTTTCAAATTTTCTTTTACGGGAAGTAAATTAGGAATGCAAAGTGTATAGTACATTCAGTATAGTGATTTTGATCCATTCAAGTATTTTATGGATAACCATCGTGAACTATGATAAAAAATTGGTAAGTACATCTCGTTTTTATGCTTTCTATGATTTGTTTTTCCGTTTACAAATAATTTCTTTCAGTGTGTTTCAAGTTGAATAAATTTTTATTGGTTTTTTTGTGCTTTCTTTCTCCTGTTTTTACATGTGTACAGTTCTATATAGTAGTTTGTGTGTTTCAAGCTAATAAAATCCAAATAAGTGAAGAAAATAAATAAATTTAATATGCATAAATTACTTACATGAAACTATGTTGCTAGCAATTGAAGATAATCTTGTAAAAATAGAGTGGTTCTTCACTATCTAGTTCTCATCAATTTGAAAGTAAGCAACAAAAAAAAATATGTCATCAAATGTCTCTCCATAATTCTTTGAGTGTGCAATCATATAGAAGGATTAGATATTTCATGGCATTTACATTTTTTTCGCACATGAGTAAACAAAATTATTCAAATTCAAAATGGCAGTAACTTGAGACTATTTCCTTGAATTATTTACTTTTTTTTTCATAATTGCACTATTTTGTTATTTACAAAGTAGATAAACAATCATCTATTAGTTGTTGTTAATTTATTAACCATAACTTTATTATTTATCATTTACAACCAAGTGTAACTACTTCAAACTCTATATTTGTTTCACGTACATAGAAATAGCTTCATTTATGTCCATTCCATGTAACCTATTAAGGATTTCATTTTCCACATAAATGCACATATGGAGTTTCTATGGTCTAATATATGTTTTCTCCTTTTGATCTTTTAGAACAATGGTTTCTATATATATGAATATGTTCCCATGCACAAAGGCATTGTTGGAATACCATTTTTTCCATATAATTATTGATGTATTATGTTGCTATGACTTGTACATAGGTTATTTAGACTTCAGACTTTTGTGATGGCCTGTCTTATATTTTGGATCAGTTTCCCTGATATGCTTCACTAGCATCTGCAGTGTGTAAATTTTCATTATTATTAATGGACATTATAATTTTTCTTTTGGAAAAAAATACAGAAAGAAATTTTGTAACTAAAAAAATCATTACACCCAAGTTTAAATATCTAGCTTGATTTCCCAATACTATTATTAAATATTTCCTTTTGAGCCCACCTTGTGTGTGATGGCCTCCCGCCGATTCACAAATATCTGCCCTTGATAGGACTTGTGTCCTGGATGGATTAATGGTTGACTTAACTCGTTGGTACGTTCCTCGGTAAAGGGTTTAGGGTTTCTGGAACAGGCTTCACCGGTTATCACCTACACTTGCCGGTTCTCCTCGCACGACAACTCGACTTTTGTCAACCCTACTCTACTCATTTGTCATTTTCACTTTCTCGCTGCGCCGAAAGCTTGCTCTGTGTCTGTGGGGGAACTCTTGTCCTCTGTTGTTCTGGTTCGAGCGCCGACTGTATGGTTATCTCTGGTCTTCGACAGCTATGGAGGTGAGACTTTGGTGACCTGTAAAGGCACCCTCGGCTCCGCACGATGACAAACCTGTTCACTGTGTATTTGACTGATTGTTTTTATGCAAATGCTGTTTCTCCTCGTTGATTGACGAATTCGTTTTTGTGACAGGTCTTCCTCCGGCTTCCGCGCTTCGACCTTGTTATTCAGGTAATTAATGGTTCCCTGTTAGACTGTATTTGCCTTCCTCCCTTCGGTTCTAACACACTTGCTACTGGTCTTTTAGGGCGTAGTCGTGATGTTGGTTTTCGATTTGGTTCCCATAGCTTCAGGTAAGGCTTCTTGCTCCAACCTTATTCTTGTTTTCGACTTCAAATGTCTCTGTATGTTTGCACAGGTCTCTAACCTGCTCTCGTTTGGTTGCAGGTGGTTCCAGGTGGTTGATTCCGTGGTTCGAGGTGCTCCTCGCTCCCTGACAAGCTCTCCCACTCGTCTCTTATGGGTAGTGTCTTCCCATGTAGTTGGCTGTAGTTTGTTTTATAGTTCTGAGTCTGGTTCTATTGGTAGTCCGTCCTTTGTGCGGCAAAATGAATGGTTCTGTTATATGTGTAATTTTCCTGTGGCTCTGTTCGTTGGCCTCGGCCCTTACTTCTGCAACATTGTCATTTGGTTTTTGTTCAAACCCTTGTTGGGTATTTAGCGGCTTCAAGCCCTTGCACTGTATGGCACTTGTTTGGCTATTTTGTGAGAGGGTCGCTCTCGGTTCGAACCCTCGTCCTGCAACTATTTATTGTTCAGTTATTTGAAACCATAGGGTTTGTTCGAAACCCCTGTCCACTGGTTAATGCTTGATGACCCCTTGCCGTATTTATGTTGGTTTATGATTGTAACAGTATTTGCCCGAAACTCTGTTTCGAGACTCTGCCTCTTTAATGAAAATTTTGTTCAAAGAAAATATGAATGCTTGGACTGCGTTTGCTTATTTACAGTAGGTTAATGAAAATGATTCGGTTGCATATTTATTTCACTCCGGCACTTGCTCTATTTATAAATATAACATGTGGGTCTGGTTTCGGGCTACCTGAAAATGTATCTGTATGCCTGGATTCTCGTTCTGTCTAGCAATGATATTTATGTACTAGGCTCTGCGCTGTTCGTTAACTTCACTCCGTCCGAAGGCTGTCTGCATTCGCAGTTTCTCATTCTCTTGTCTGTAGATGATGATGATATCTCTATGCTATTCTGTTCTTCTCATTGGTTCTCTATCTTGCTATTTCAACTCCAATTTATTACACATAAACATATTATGATGCATGTAAATCAATTATACATTGATGATATAATGTGAAATAGAATGATGAAAATGTTTAATCTGGAAATGAATGTATATCTCTCTTTTTCTCTGTTTGAGGAATCCTTTACAATGTTTATCGTTTCTCTTTTAAAACCCCTGAAACACTACAGTTATGTTCAGGTAGAACTACCCCAACAGATTGGGTAACTGTTTATCAGTTTCTAACTGTCCCTAACTAATACAATTTGTAAAGAGACTAGTTAACTAATAAAAGGAAACTAATTAACTGACAACCTATTTTGCTGTTAATAATTTCTATTTGAAAAGAAACAATTCATGACTCCAATCGACCTGGTCCTAATGTCTTATGACAAAAATAAAACAAATAAAATAACGTAAAATAACTGACAAGCCTACACCTGTCCAGCTATGTATGTATGATTGCCTGTACTGTTAATAATTTCTATTTGAAAAGAAACAATTCATGACTCCAATCGACTTGGTCCTAATGTCTTATGACAAAAATAAAACAAATAAAATAACGTAAAATAACTGACAAGCCTACACCTGTCCAGCTATGTATGTATGATTGCCTCTACGTGAGACTGTCAACCAACTTCTCTCTCCTCGGAGCTGGATGCTCCTGCATCACTGTGCAGAATAAAAACATAGCTTTTTATCTCCACACTTTTTCACATTCCTTACTTTAGTAAAAAAAATTAGCTAGAGTGATAAGTCTCACCGTTTTGACAATCTAACCACACTGATGCATTTCACTAATAACTACACCAGGGCATTAAAATAATAACCACACCACCGGTTTCAGGGATTTTCATTCATATATATATATATATTATTATATATATATATTATATATATACATATTTATCATATCAATGCATTATAAAAATTTAACGCATCAATAAGTTATCATAACCGGTGTGCGTCACTCCCAAAAAAACACCAGTGCATTTTTCTATGAAACGAAAAAGTGAAAAAATAGCATTAAATGATTTTTAGGCCCATAATTTCATAAAATCTTTTATTTCCAAAATTTCAGGGGAGAGATTGGCAAGAAAGACAAACGGTAAGCATGGTGGAAACAATATAGTTATTTTAGAAAATTAAAAGTGAAAAGGTATAGTTATTTATTCGAAATTCTATATAGTAAAAATTTTAAATTATACTGTTTTTTTTTCAATCTGTTTATTATTATTATTGATACAAAAGTATTACAGCAAAACCATGGTCTTGAAAGTTTTGCTCTGAATTCGGCATGTTACAAAAAGATCATGATTCCAGTACAGTGTGAACCTTCAATAGTTTTTTTGTACATCACTGTGTCGTGTGTCGTGTCGTGTCGAAGGTGTAGTCAAAATTATATTGTTGATTTTACCAATATTTTTTTTTACACTTTATGTTAGATTTAATTAAAAGAGAGATTTGTGAAATAGATATATGAGGAGCACTGTGGAGCAACATATCAAATTTTTAAAAAATCAGAATTGAAAAGTATGGTAACTCACTCAAATCCATGCATAGTAAAAATTTCAAATTTTACTAAAAATATGTTTTACAATTCAGAAAAAAAAACCTTGCATAGTCAAATTTTACTATTGATTTTGCTGCAATTTTTTAGGATCTTCATTCCCATTTAAATTTAATTAAAATAAAAAAAAAAAAAATCAAAATGTACCTTCAATATTAGTTTATTCTTGCTCATGCAACTACAAAATTTCACCTGACGGTTTAATTCTCTCTGCTATTTCACCGTTAGGGCTTTTCATTTTAGACATTTAAATTTAAGAGGTTTAAATATTACAATATATATGGAATTTCACATGTAAAACAACCGTACGAATTGTTGAATGAAATCCAATCCCTCTTGGCCTTATTCGTTAAAAAAAACATCTGATTAATGGTAGGATATGTTTTTAAAAACACACAGGTGCTTCATGTTTGATATTACACATAAATGGTCCTATGACAAATAACAGCATTAAGTGAAAAAAATGTTTGTTTTTTAGTTAATATTTTTTGTTTTTAGTGTTCAATAATTAAATTAAAACGTGTTTACTAAATTTGAACGCATTACAACGCACCGTGTCTAATTTTGTATAATGCACAGGGGCAGTGATCCAGTGATCAAATTTGAAGTGCAGGTTTTAATTTCATTTAGAAGGGCACACATTCATGTAGCGTTTCCATTATGAAAAGCATAAAAAAAGGGAGCAATTCAATTGACAATAGTAAATTATTTTCAAATTTCTTTTTATTTTTTCACAAACAAAAATATACTTCTATGTCAAAGGCTGCATTAAAAAATGCATTACTCTTACACATGTGTGATTGAGAAATCTAACCACATAAGATTAATGGATAGCGAGGAGATCTATATCCCTCCTCCACTTCAGGTAAGGATTAATTTTGTAGGAAATTTTTGTGACCAGAACGTTCAAGCCAATATACAAGTAGTTTAATCAAATTTAAGTTTATTGCATGAATGAAAAAATTCAGTAAAATACTAAACAAGTTTTGGATTCAACGAAAGTGTGTACAAAGGTGTATATGTTTTTGGTATCTCATTTTTTAATATGAAAACATACCAGGAATTGGGAATCGTCAAACAAATCAAGTCCAATATATTAGGAAACCTGTTGAATGCCCTCCTCTCCAAGCATAAATCGTGCTTAAACTTTGCTTGACATGCTTTCGCTGAATGATGAATCTATGTTCATCTCCAGCTTAAATTATCGTCAAATATTGCTTTGGGCTGCCTTCAGGCACAACCCAATGAAATTACAGACCTAATACATGGCCCATATTGACATCTAGTCGCTCTCAATTGAAATTACCAAATCTAATGGTATCAAAGGGTAATTGTGACATAACAATTAATAAGAACTTCTATCATATGCACAATTAGGAAAAACAACTCAAAAAGAAACTATTGTTTTTGAAATGGGAGCAACTCAGAAACTGCCAAATGTAATGGTATCAAAAGGTAATTGTGACATAATAATTAATAAGAACTTGCATCATATGCACAATTAGAAAAAACAACTCAAAATGAAATTGTTGTTTTTGAATGGAGTTTTTGAAATGAGAAAAAACAAATCAAAAGAAAACTGTTGTTTTTGAAATGGGATTTAAGTTTTAACATGAATTTTGTTTTACAAATTCAACATTCTTAAAATTCTAATTTGAGAAAAAATGAAATTTAAAAAAAAGGTTGACAATTTGACAGCCCTTTATAAACAATTTTAAGATATTATTTTAAATGACAAAAATCAATTTTTAATTTATTTTTACTGATAATATTTTCTCACTACTTCTCTGACGTGCCAAAGACCCTTTGAAGAATTCTGACGTGTTCAATTTTGATCCTGTAGGGCACCTATGACAAACAACACTGTTAAGTAAAAAAACATGTGCTTATTTTCTTGTTTTCATTTTGTATCGTTGAATATTGGACTGTTATAAATGAAAATTAAAAGAAAAATTGTTGTGGGTGTTTAATAATTAAATGTCCAATATTTTTAGTAAATTAGATGCATCAGTATATTTATTGACCTAAGCGCACCGATAACTCTTTTTGGCGATTTATTTATAAAATATATTTAACAACTTATGTGTTAAATGGTAGAAGTTGTATATTAATAAAAATTGTATAAGAAATAGTCAAGTAGCAAAAATATTGATCGATATAATAATATAACTTCCAAAAAAGTACAAAAGACAAGTTTTTTGTAAATTTTTTACAAAATTAATATATATGAACCATATGTAAGTTGAACTAATATGTATTGGTTAATGTGTGTCGTGGAGAGCCACAAAATGAGGAACCTCAATAAGATTAATTTTTTATCTATGTGCAGAAGAGTGTAAAAACTTGATGGAAAAATTGCAAAAACATAAATCATATGAATTAAAAAATGTCATTCAATATGAGTCTTTTTCTTTGAATGTTCATTAATAATTTATAATAATATTAGATAAAATATTTCAAAGAATATAATAATTCACATATGTTTAATGTTCTACAGGGGCCAACAATGAAGGAAAATAATGTTGTTCTAGGAAAAAAATAGTATAAAATATGTAAATGATAATGAATTGGTCCTTAGTTCATCTCGGGTGGTGCTGAAGGTTAATGCAAGAGGGAATATTTTTTACAAAACTATGAGGGATATAGTAAAACAAATGTATTGACATACTTTCCACTTACAATACAAAAATCAATCCAATGATTTGAAGAACCAAGTTATATTAAAACTACATGAAGTGTTTCCAGAACAATGTTCAATGGGGCTTGTCACACCTGCAATAGTAAAAACATACAAAAACAATAACTAATAATTCAAAAATAAATATTCTTAATTAAAATGATTTTCTAGAATTATGCGTATGTGTTACTACAAAGTATTAATTCATTAATATCAATTTTATTATATTTAGCTTTCATTAATCAACATAAAAATAGTTTATTACCTTTTCAGGAAGGTTATGAACATCACAAAGGATCAACGAGATCATATCCAAAACATGCCAATAGGAATGTCCAAAAAGGTGTACAAGGAGATGGTCAAGGAAATGGACATAATTGCATCACAGGAGGAGTCATCTAAACAACATCTTGCTTCAAATGTATGTAACCATAGAATTTTCTATTAAGTACATATAAATAAATAAATCAACATTAACAAGTATTTTCTGGCAGAAATGAGAACAAAATGGAACTCATTCAACACATAAAACACGACGACAAAGAATAAAAGGGTTGATATCAAAGTCTGTGAGTAATTGTTTATATTTCCTTATAAGAACTTAAGATTTCATTTTTGTATATTTTAAATTGTTCCAAAGTAACCATCCTTGAATGTCTTCAAACAGGTGCTAACATAGCAAGAAGAGACATCCGAAGAATAGATTGGGTTAAATATGGGTTGTGAGTATATGTTGGCATATCAAAAATTAATTGTAGATTTTGTAAGTATCTATGTTGTTTTACTTCTCCGAATTTAGAATTAATAGAACAAAAAAACTCCTTTATACTAAATATATGATTTATTATGTTGTATACAACTTGTAGTAACTATGGCAACAAAAGAGTGGTTGTAGCAAGGCATGAAACTTGGTTTTGAAACTGTGCATACAATTCATGAGTCACTTCTTGCTATGGTACATTGTTATTCGATTTACATCGATGTATATTATTTATTTCAATTTTCATTATTCTCACTAATGTAGATACACTCATTACACTTTATTTTAATGTTTGGAGATAGAACAAGAAGAAGCCAAAAATAATTGATGCAATAAAAAAAATTGTTCGAATAACCCAAGTCATAGAAGTAACTCAAGAAGTACTGAAAATAGTTCAAGTGAAGAATGGTGTTCTATTTGGATACCAATACAAGCTATTGTATTTTTTGAAATAATTATCTCTGAAAATCAAACATTTTGTTTAATGTAATGGACATAGTGTCCTAACTGAAAGAGAAGGGGTTACCGATAACTATCTCATTTTGTATGCAAGTCTCTTATTCATATATAAAAAAATACATTTTAATGTATTCTGTTGTGTTGTCTAATGTCATTGTGAAATGTTACACTATTGATTAAATATATTGATGTTTGAATGTTAAAATGAAGAGATGGGTAATTTGATGATATAACAAATTAATCCAAATACCATATACAAATGCGCCAATAAAAAATTAATTTATATGAATATTGTTATAAGGTATATGTCGCTTTTTATGAATAATAGATTTTAAAATCAAAATAATTCCACTGGCACAATTTGATATAACAAAAAAACTAAAAAATAGGTATCGGGACATTGTATATTAATGTCCATTGCTCTGAATATGAATTTTTGAGAAACAATATTTATAATAATAAAAAATGGTATCGTCTATAAAAAGTGGTATAATATTAAAAAAATGTGTTGTGTCTATAAAATAAATATGCACCAGTTTGTTATACTATGTAAACTTACCGGTTAGGCAACCCTTTTTTTTCACGGTGTGGTGCCTTTCCTAAACATTATCGTAATGCCTCCTCCCAAATTTACCCAATTTCATAAGCTCTCCGAGATAAACATGAGATGATTGTCACTATAACATGACTCAGCCTCTAAGTTCTAGTTACGGAAGTGGGGCCTACAAACTTAACAAATACTAAAATCCTACAACGGCTGCAGATCACTTAGGAGCCAAAAAGCCACCCTAGGTGATCAATCCCTAAGATGGAATCTTGTTTCTCTATCCTGACACCCTAATTGCATGAATATCAAGGCAAGGGTGTAGTTACATGCCTATTTCCATGTGGTTATGGCCTAAATTCTTTAGATCTAAGAATGTGGTCCTAGGACCTCTGCTACCTTTTTAGGCCACCCTCTATATGAATTCCTAGAATTGCCTCTAACTTTCTAGAATCATAATCTACATGAGGACAATGGTAAACATTCAAAATTGAAGTAAGAACTTGATCTAGACTTCCTAATACAAGACAATCATTTCGTCAAACATATGGAAAACATGTAAGCTACAGGTCATGAATCAATATCTGATCATAAAATGATAGTCTCCATTTAAGAATCACTAAGAAGGCTCTAAGTTCTTTGTAGCTAGTTGCAACAGAATTTTTTATTTCATACAACCATCAACCACTTAATAAATGATTAAAACATGTCAAGATCCATAAATAGATTACATCACATAACCAACATATAACCAGTAACCAACATAAAAACCATGACAACTCATTCATAATGTCAACATGATAACCAATACAAATATTCATAAATCATAGTAGGAAAATCCTCTTATTAATATATGAAAATACCAACCAAGTTAGGGACTTCCATGTACCACTTGACCATAGATCAGGCGAACCAAATATCTATTTCATACAATCACCCTCGTGCTATATTCTAAACATGAATGTGGGATCTCATGGATTAAATGAAAAATAACGAAACGGGGGATTCTAGATGCAAAACCTCCTAAACCCTCATCCAAATTGATTCCACCTCTATAGTTTGGTAATCACTAACATCACCCATATCATTCTCTACCCAAGTTTTCCAGGGCTCCAGGAACTAGTAACTCAACCCACAACCTTCCAAGGCTCTAGATCGTTTTTTCCATCCATAGCTCCAGGGATTATTAACTCAACCCATGAAGGGCTCCATAATGTTTTCCCAAATCAACGACTCCAAGACCTAATAACTCAACCTAAGCTATTCCAGGGCTTCCAAAGAATTTTTTCCAACCCACATCCATAATGAAAATGAGCACCAACCATAGAAACAAGTGGGAAACCCAAAACACCATGGCTAACAAGGAAATGGAAAGTAAATGCTAAAACAACTATGAATCCAAACAAATTTGGATGCCAATGACAACCCATGCATCTAAAAATCAACAAGGAAATCACACATGAAACCTCTTACCTAGAAAGTAATCTAGTTGTAGTTGTTCATCTGATTGTTATCTTGCACTCCCTACCTTCATTTTCCTTCTTTCTCCAAATCCAAGTGAATACTAGAGTGCCCCAAGCATGGTCCAAGAATATTGTAAGTGTGCAAGAGTATGAGAGAATGAAATGAAAACTGCAAAAATGAACTAACAAAAAGCTGTGAATTGATCCTCAAAATCCTTTTTATAATTAAGGCCTCTATTTTCTTCATTTTCCTTCTTTTTTCCTATGATTTCCTTAACATGTAAAAAATGTGTCTCTTCACCTTCATTTTCTCCTATTTTCCTTTATTTTCATAAACAAATGTCAATTATTTCCTCTTTTCCTTTGCCAATACCTTTGCTAGTTTCCATAGTGATTAATTAATCAGAAGCGATGCCCATCGCTATGTTTTTCCCAACATTGAGCTTAGAATAAATGTCCCACGACCTTTGTCTTATTTTATTTACATGGAAAATCAACCAAGGGCTATTTAAAAGTCCTCCCATTTAGAGGAACATTTCCCCAGTGTTCTATGACACCCATGACCAACAAACCACTAAAAAAATCATACTGCCCATGGATATTTATAACACAACTCAATGAATTATTTACAATGACATCCTATTGGAAAAAACAAACATAACGCTTATTGGAGCTTTATAACATATATCTTTGTGGTATTTACAACACCATCCATATATATATATATAATATATATATATATATATATATATATATATATATATATATATATATATTATATATATATATATATATATATACACACACACACACCAAAAAAGTATTTTCTTGAACCAAAAAATAATGAAGGATATAGATCCCACATTTGATTAGAAATCTCCCATGTAGCTTTGCCGAGAGCAAATTTCTTTCACTGCACTTTAACCTACTCGATTTTTCTATTCTAGAGAACGATTTATTTTCGGTATAATATGCATTGTGGTTCTGGATAGAATTCTCCCTCTAGTGCGAATTGTAATACAGATCAATCAATCACATGATCGACATATACCACATATCTCTTAAGTAATGAAACATGTATAACATCATGGACTTTAATTATTGGAGGCACTGCAAGTGTGTAGGTCACTGGTCCAATTCTCTCAAGGATCTTGAAAGGCCCGCAATACTAAGGTACCAACTTGGCACATGATCCAATCCTCAAGGAGCTCTTCTTGCACTTGATGTGCAAGTACACAAGCTCCCCAACTTGAAACTCCTTGAATTCCATGTGTTGATATACATAACACTTTTACATGTCATGTGTTGCCTTAAAATTCCTCTTAATAGCCTTCATTTCCTATTCCATCTCTGCCAACATGTCTTGTACAATCAACATCTTGTTCACTTGATCACTGCATTGATAAGAGTATTACAACTTGTTGGGTAGTGAAGGCTCCGAGTAATGGTTTTGGGGCTTAACGTCTATAAGTTAGGGTAACAATATTGTAGAGAGTTCCGCGAAGTGCGCGGAGTGAAAAATGTAATAGGTCGATTCAAAGGGTTGTCCGCCCAAAAATAATGTAAAATAATAGAAGTCGGCCTACTCATGGTCTGCGGACCATGGGAATGTATAAATAGAGCAAGGCTCTAAGGGTAGAGGTAGATTTTTGAGAAGATATAAGGTATTATGGGTTTGAGAAGGAAATAGTCAATCTCAATCTATAAGTCCAAGTCGTGGGTGTTAGTGGTTAGATAGAGGCTCCACAGTTGTGTGCATGGAGGCCTGGTAGAGTCTGCAGCTATGTGCGCAGACCCCTGCAGCTGAGTGCGCAAGACAGGAAGTGGATTGTACTGAACAAAGATATTAATAAAGATAAGTTAGTTCTAAAATATTGTGTTGATTCTGGACTAGTGTAGATCTGTTTATATTCTAGTTTATGCATCGGTTTTATGAGTTTACTACTATCTTTGAGAATTATGATGGTGCACATCAATTATTACTATTAAATGTTTGCTTAAAGACTATAAGAAAGAAATACGATCTATAACAAACTCATTAATAATAAAGAAAAAGTGTGGATCTACACGAAAGCCTGACCACCGTGCAGAGTGGCACGAGGCCGCAGATCAGTTTGCGACCAATCTAGACTACATCAAGACATCCCAAGGGTGTGGAAACCTAGTTCTAGAACCCTTCCCTACTACCTCGGGTGAGACTTTAATCCACGCTTCTTGTACTGTTGTCGAAAGGGCTGGTAGCACGGGATTTGTTTGGCTAAATAAATTTTGAACCTGGGTCAAGGCCCAATAAGCCAACAAATGGTTCCGTTGCTAGGACTAGGATCTGCCTAAGGGATGTTTGATGTCTTAATTTTGAAACCTTATGAAGAAAGAGATTGAAGATTGGTTGGATCAGAAGCAGTACGAGTTTGTAGCTGGCCTTAGCACACTCGCGTGCAAACCAGAAGTTTAACATGGTGAGCGCGATCAAGCTTCTTTTATTCAAAGGAGTAGGAAGCGAAGATCCAGAATAGTTTTGGTTCGTAGTAAGGGCAATGTGGGAAGTGCACAGAGTTATGGACGATAATATTAAAAAGGCTACCTTGGTGAGTGCGCTACAGGACCACGCGTTGACTTGGTATATCAAGCATTCTAGTGATCATCCAAATGCCGGGATAGCAGATATCCAGGATACATTGAACAAAGAGTTTAGCCGGTCAAAATCAGAGATATAGTCGATTGCCGGGTTCAAGGAGATCGTGATGCTACTAGGAGAAACCCCTTGGGATCTGGATCAAAGATTGAAAGGTAGGATCTGAGAGGCTAACATGACACTACTGGATGGTCAACATCGCGCATGATTTGTGGCATCTTTGGTGCCACATCTGCGGATGACGCTATCACAGTAGAAGATCTTGACCCAGGCTAAAGCATTATAGATAGCGATGAGGTTGCATGAAACTCTAATACAGGATCTTGGGTTGGGAGTTCAGCAGATCCACACACAACTACGAAACCTATGCTTAGAAATGCAGAGTTTGAAACAGGAGAAGGCAACCCAGTCAGAAGCGCGAGAAGAAGTGTGGTGCATAAAATGTAGAAGCCAGGGCCACGATAAGGATCATTTTCTAGTATTTGTGAACTATTTGGCAGCAGGGGGAATAATTTTGTTGTGACCAGAGGCACAGGCAAGGACAATTGTGGCGCCCTCACTCTAGTGAGTAATCTGTCAGGTGGGAGGAAAGAAAAACATGGACAACTATCACCTACTGCAAAAGTTTACCCAGACCCCCAATAGCTATTTTGTAATTTTTGCAAATCGGTCGGCCACGATGAAGGAGACTTCCATAGTTCTGAATTTTTGATGGATCGAACACCTATCTAAAAGATGCAGACTGAGGTGCGAGGTCGGGATCTAGCGATAGTGATAGTGCGGGGTGGGTTCCAGTGGCGAGGACAAGGACGGGGAGGAATGGGGCTAGGAAGGGGCTGCAGGCAGCTAATCTGTTATAACTGTGGAGGACCAGGGCACTACGCGCATGATTGCACCAACCTAACCAAGATATCATGCCCGTACTATGAGCAGTTCGATCATGAAATGATAGACTGCCCCATAGTGATAGTTCAGATACGTGAGAAAAGGGCAGCACAACCTACGACGATGCAAAATGTCCAAATGATGATGTCCGAACCACGCGAGGAAGGCCCCGACGTGAACATGATGCTCAAAAGTGGTGCAACTACAAGGGAAGATAAGGGGAAATTAATCGAGGTAGGCCCAGGGTTTTGCAAAACCCCTACAAAGAAGCATTAGTTCAACTTAGAACACGCGAAGAAGACATTTATGGAAGTTAAGAAGAGATGCGCGGACGTCTCTACTACAGGTAGCAAGGATCAACTCATGCCAGAAATGGATCCTTCGATACTAACTACCTTTTTAGAGACATGTATGAAGTTGCTATGCGACAATAAGGCAGTTAAGGGATTACAAGAGCTGATAACTAGGTGTTCAGGGCCAAGTGAACCTTGCGAGGTCTGGAAACTAGGAAAACATGCTTTGTGCACTGGACGGGAAATGCGATTAATGTAGGTTTTAACCCCATACAGAAATTACCTACATAGGAATTCTAAAACACATAAAATAAAAAATGTGAGAGAATAACAGATAAAACACATATACATAGAGATTTTCCCTTCAATCCGAAAACCAAGACTACCAACTTAATTTTTCATTATGTTCCTTTCAATGTTATAATACATATTTATACATGGCGAAGCATCCAACACCATGGACCGAAAACCATTGCGTCTAATACCATGGACTGAAAACCATTGCATCCAATACCATGGATCGAAAACCATTGCATCCAAGAACATGTGCGAAAATCAATGTCGAAGCATCCAATACCATGGAACGAAACCATCATGTCCAATACCATGGACCGAAAACCATTGCATCCAAGAACATGTGTGAAAATCATGCAAAAAACCATAGCTGGGTCAGTCCAACCTAACATAGGTTCCAAAACCAAAATTTTTCGGGGCGCTGCCCGGACCCCATACAGCGGGGTTACCTGCACCCTCAAACCCCCTCTGACCACCCCGCTATGCAATCGGCACAATGAAGGGGGGGCTCCGGCACCCCTCTAACCCCTCGATTAACTATGTGAGCTAGTTGTGGAAAGTTTATAACACAACCCAAAACTTAACGACATAGATCGGCGACTATGAGATGGATCAGATCATTCTGCACTTAGGCTTAGATGAAAACATGTTACCTAAAAAAACATGGGAATGCATGGGCAGGCCCTCATTACAATGATCTCATATCTAATTACGGATGGCAAACAAACAAAAGGTCTTGCCCATGGGAAGATTGCAAGGAGTCACAATGGATATAGAAGGCGCGAGCACACAAACAGACTTTGAGGTAATAGAAATTGTGGATGACAATAATCCTTACCCCACATTATTAAGGATAGACTGGGCCACGGATATGAAGGGAGTCATTAAATTAAATAACCGGAGGATGATATTTGGGAAGAAGTCCCTACATGTAGTCATTCCACTAGACCCGGCTCAAGGAGCGCGCTACACGAAACTCGTACGCGGCGATGAAATTGATGAGGACTTGGATCATATCTACAAGATAACTACAAAAGATTAGGATTGGGTGAATATGATAGCAGAAGGAAGGATATTGTGGGAATGCACAGAGGCCTGCAATTCAGATTTAGATGAAGAAGATGAACAATGGCACAATCGGTTGAATGGAGTAACAACGTTAAACTGCAACATGATGACTAGGTCGTTGTATTGCGTAAAAGCTCAGGATCGAGAGCTCTTGATGTATGATGGGCTGACAACGGTGGACGAATTCCTGACCAAGTTTGAGAGCACAGTACCAAAGAACCAGCAGTTCGATGTATTAAAATGGGCATTGTGGGCAACGCTTGTGCATTGGTGGGGAACACATGACAAAACCTTTAAAGAATGGCGCAACTGCAGGTGGATGATGCAGATAAGGTTTGGGAAGTCAGAACTACGAATAACTGAGAAATATGATGGATGTGATGACCCATGTGTGCACCTCACCAGATGGACCCAAGCCTATGGAGAAGATCCCTAGCTGAAGTGGGTACACTTATTTTATCATACCTTGGATGTCATCCCAAGAAACTGGACTGAAACAGAGCTCTACCATGGTACAGGTGAATGGGATATCTTGCATGAGGGATTTTTATTGGAATTCTTATTTAAGGATCAATGGATGAATAATGTGGACGACGCGTTCCAAGTTGTGAAGGCCACCATTTTCAAAGTACAACTGGAACTAGGAGAAATAGTGCAGCCAGATTGGTCGCATCAGTTGAGCAAGGCCCTCAAATGTTAGAACGTGCAAGTAGAAGATGATGAGGACGACCTCAGAAACATCAATATTCTTGAAATAGAGGGGAGTTGTGAGGTTCACGATCCAACGATCGAGGACCCCAACATCACTACGCTGCTGAAAATAAAACAAGTGAACATTGGTACGGAGGAGGAGCCAGAGTATGCAATGCTTGGGGACTATTGAGATGATGCCACGGTGGATAAGGTTGTTGATTTACTTCGTGAATATCAATATTTATTCCCTACCAAAATCATGGAGTTAAAATGGATCCTCGGCGACCTAGGAATGATGAAGATAACTTTGAAGCTAGATGTGAAGCTAGTCAAGTAGCAGCGTTATCGGTTGAATCCAAAATATAAAGCAAGGTTCTGCGAAGAGTTGGACAAAATGATTGTGGCGGGAATAATTGAACCAGTGGAGGAATCTGACTAGGTAAGTCCTATGGTTGTATAGGAGAAAAAACAGAAGGGAGAAATTCGCATCTGTGTGGATCTCAGGAAGCTCAATGATGCATGTGTTAACAATCCATTCCCGATGCCACTTACAGATGAAATACTAGAAAATTTTGGTGGATAGGAAGCCTACTCCTTCATGGACACTTTCTCGGGGTACCACTAGATTAAGAATGCAGTGGAGGAAAGGAGTAAAACAACTTTCGCAACCGAATGGGGTTGTTTTTAGTACATTGTGATGCCCTTTGGACTAAATAATGCGCCAGCGATATTCTCGTGCGTAATGGTAGCTGCATTCAAGGAGTTTATACATAAGTTTTTGGAGGTATATCTTGATGTCTGGACCATATTTGAGCTAGTCAAGAAACATACCACGAGCTTATGATTAATGCTAGATACTTTATGATGGCACTAGATTGTGCTAAATCTAAAGAAGTGTACTTTCCTCATCTCCTTCAGGAACTTGCTTGGACATGTGGTGTGCAAGCAAGGCCTGATGGTCGATCCGGTGAAGATTGCTATCATACTTAATCTGCAAGTGTCACAAAGTGTCAAACAACTACGCACCACGCTGGGACACACTAGTTACTATCGAAAGTTCATCAAGAGCTATGCACAAACCATGGCACCAATGGAACAATTGTTGAGAAAGGATGCTACTTATTATTGGAATGAGGAATGTAACAAAATTCTGGAGATTCTCAAGGAAAAGATGGCATCAGCTCCCATTCTGGTCTTTCGAAAATGGGATATCAAATTTCACGTACATGTTGACGCATCGTGTATCATGCTGCGCGTGGTACTCACATAGGAAGGAGCGGAAGGAGTTGATCACCTGATCACTTTTGCAAGTTGACGATTTTCCAACGCTAAGAAGAACTACTCCACTACTGAGCATGAGGGGTTGGCGATGGTATACGCGTTGCAAAAATACCAGCACTATCTACTCGGAGGACACTTTAAGATGTATACTGATCACTCCACATTAAAATACCTAGTGAATAAGCCTGTGTTGTGGGTCACATTTGTAGATTGTTGTTATCATTTCAAGAATATGATTTTGAAGTCATCGTAAAGCCAGAACATCTAAACACAGGCCCAGATCACCTGTCCTGAATTGAGAATGGTGAAGAGCCCACAAACTTAGAAGAAGGACTACCTGATGCACAACTTTCTACAGTGTACGTCACAGATGGCCACATTGAGGATATAATCCAGTTCTTAACCATAGGAACTATGTTGTAGGGGTATTTTATTCAGCAGAAGAAAGAACTGGTGATACGTGCAGCAAACTTTACTGTTATTGCAGGGCACCTCTACGAAATGGGGAACGATGAAATATTACGTAGCTATGTACCTGAATTTAAGCAAGGACAGATCCTTGTTGACACACATGGGGGGGTTGCAGGAGGACATTATGTGGGATGTGCCATAGTACAGAATATTCTTCGCGTTGGACTATGGTGGCCAACTCTGCATCAAGACTCAAAAGCATACTTTCAGGCTTGCGATGTATGTCAACGGATTGGGAAACCATCGTGGAGGGACGAAATGCTTCTCAAGCCATAAATGACGCTGCAGTCATTCGAAAAATGGGCGATCAACTTTGTGGGGCCTATCACACCTCAAGGGAAGACAGGTGCATGTTGTATCATCAGCACGATAGAATACTTGACTTTATGGGCAGAAGCACAGTCGGTTAAGGATTTCATAGCCACTACTACTATGAAATTTTTGTTCAAAAATGTGTTAATGCTGTTTGGATGCCAAAATTTTCTAATGAGCGACTTTGGAACACACTTCCTGAATGAGACTATCAGCACGCTCACTGAGGAGTTCCATATATATCATCAAGAGAGTATGTCCTACCATCTGCAAGCAAATTGGATCGTTGAAGCTTTTAACAGGATTTTGGAGACTGCACTAGCTAAGGTATGTACTACATAGCGAAACTATTGGGATTTGCACATACCTGTTGTGCTATGGGCATACTGAACAACGTGAAATAAATTGACAAGCCATACACCTTTCCGGTTAGTCTATGGCAAGGAAGACGTCATGCCAATGGAATACATTGTACCTAGCTTGTGAATAGTAGCAATGACAGGCATTGCAGACTGTGGGGATTTGGAAGAAGGGATCGTAACAATGGAAGAACTTGAGGAGGAACAATTTTTGGCAAGATTCCATCAGTTGGTACAGAAGCAACGAGAAAAAGCTTTGCATGATCGCCATATCAAGTTGCTCATGTTCAAAGAAAATGATCTAGTATTACTGTATGACAACAAGGTCGAGAAATTCCCTAGAAAGCTTCAAATGCATTGGTTAGGACCCTATGTAGTTAAAGAAGTCACAGATGGAGGCACGGTCTAGCT
The DNA here is from genome assembly GCA_000404065.3 of Pinus taeda. Taxonomy (NCBI): domain Eukaryota; kingdom Viridiplantae; phylum Streptophyta; class Pinopsida; order Pinales; family Pinaceae; genus Pinus; species Pinus taeda. Next base: position 104,196 of record APFE031583636.1, on the reverse strand, counting down.
TGGCAAGCTTAATGGAGAACCCTTCCTGGGTAGAATAACTGGCAGTCACTTGAAGCTCTACACGGCTGGGTTGACCACCTAACCAATCGACTGAATGACAATCTCATTGCTCCAACGAATTGAAAAAGAGCACGGGACAATAAAGCAGTCTGTGGGGGAGCTGCGCGACAACAAGGGTGCGCGTAGAAGTGGTATGTCACAAGGGTCGTGGTTGCGCAGAAGGGGCTATGCTGCTACATGGATAAGCAGAGAGGTCATCGTTGCTAACACTATTCATGACAAGATGTCTGAGTTATGGCAAAAGGGAGCAGGCGACGGGAAATTAAGAGACAACGTACGAGCTAGATCCAGAACGATCTACCGCAGGCTTAATGTTACAATGCCAAAAATGGAGGGAAATGATGAATTTGAATTTTAAAATGCTTATAAATCACAGGGGGCATCCACTGAATGATCTGTGGTTTCGAGAGAACTAAGCTATTGTTCCTTTCCATTGGTATGGAACTGTTCATCATTGACACTAAAGGAGTAAGCCCAGGGGTTGTAATATGGCTAATGGAGATGTAGGATTTTCTGGATAGTGTGGTGTTGACGGCTGCGGGCGCCACTTAGAGTTCAACAACGATGGTAGAGGATGTACAAGAAATTCTAAGACATGAAGCTGAACTGGTCCAAATGCCGCTACATAACCCATGGGCTGGCTGGCGACCCATAAAAGATAGGGGAAAGACTGTAAATATGAAGACAAATGATAGAATTGCAGTTAACAGTTCATCTTTGATGCACCTTGAAGATTGGGATCTCATGGATAGCGACATCTTTCTTGCAAAAATGCAACACAAACTGTAACAGAAAGTGTGTATAGTCAACCAGAAATTGGAGATTTGCTGCATTGGCACGAAGAGTTCCCGTATGCGGCACCTCAACTTGAGATAAAATCCTATGAGGGGGTGCTCTGTGTCAACCGAGTAGAGTAGAATGAGCGTCATCGATTGCACAAATTAGTAGAGGCAAGGGAGAAAGAACTTGAAGTAGCATTGCAGGAGATAAAGAGGGATCAACAAAACGTAGTGCGTCACTCACAAGGATGGTGGACTGCGAAGCTGTGGCAGTGCGTATCACCACACCAACAAGTGACTCGGGATGAGTCACGATGATTGTTTTGGGGGCTTGATGGGTAGCAAAGGTCCTGCTTAATGGTTTTGGGGCTTAAAGTCCATAATTTAGAGTAATGATATTATAAAGAGTTCCGCGAAGTGCGTAGAGTGCGAAATGTAATAGGTTGAGTCAAAGGTTTTTCCACCCATAAATAATGTAAAATAATAGAAGTAATTCAGCCTACCCATGGTCCGCAGACCAAGGAATGTATAAATAGAGCGAGGCTCTAAGGGTAGAGGTAGCTTTTTGAGAATATCTAAGGTATTATGGGTTTGAGAAGGCAATATTCGATCTGAGTCTATAAGTCTGAGTCGTGGGTGTTAGTGGTTAGATAGAGGCTCCAAAGCTATGTGCGTGGAGGCCTGATAGAGTCCTCAATTATGTGCGTGAACCCCTGCAGCTGAGTGAGCAGGACAAGAAGTCGATTGTACTGAACAAACATATTAATAAAGATAAGTTGGTTCTGAAATATTGTGTTGATTCTAGACTAGTGTAGATCTATTTATATTCTGGTTTATGCATCGATTTTATGAGTTTACTACTATCTTTGAGAATTATGATGGTGCACATGGGTTATTACTGTTAAATTTTTTCTTAAAGACTGTAAGAAAGAAATCTTTTCTACAACAAACTAATTAATAATAAAGGAGCAACGCGGATTTATGCGAAAGCCTGGCCATGGTGTAGAGTGGCGCAAGGCCGCATATCAGTTCGCGACCAATACAGACTACATTAAGATGTCCCAAGGGTGCAGAAACCTGGTTCCAGCATGCTCCCCTACTACCTTGGGTGGGACTTCAGTCTGCGCTGTGCGGACTGTTGCCGAAAGGGCCGGTAGTGTGGGATTTGTTTGGCTAAATAACTTTTGAACTTGGATCAAGGCCCAATAACCCAACACAACTCAACCCGTAAAGAGCCTCAAACAAACTCATCTTAAAAGAACCCTCCCTTCCCACTTCCATTGCTGATGCATTAGATAAATCCTCAATAAATACTCAAGAATCCTATGAACCCTTTCTATCTGTCCGTTTGTCTACAGATGATAAGTTTGAAAGCCAACTTTGTCTCCAAACCTACAAACAACTCCTTACAAAGTGTGGAATTAAACTTGGTGTCTCTGTTTGATATGATTTTCTTAAGAACACCATGCAACCTCACTATCTCCCTGATAAATATACGAGCTACCTCACGAGATAAATTAGTAGACTTCATTGTGATTAAGTGAGCTACCTTACATAATTTGTCGATCATAACCATGATGGAATCATGTTGTATCGATGTACTTAGAAAACCTTTAATGAATTCGATGGAAATGACCTCCCATTTCCATTATGGAATTAGAATCGGTGATAATAAACCAACTGGATGGTTCCACTCTTCTTTTACCTGCTGGCATTCCAAACATCTCACAACAAACTCAACCTCCTCTTTCTTCAATTTCAACAAATGATAAAACTTCTTAAATTTTCTCAATGTCTTTTGATATCTCGAGTGACTTGAATATAGCTTGGCATGAAACTCCCTCAACATAAACATCTTGAGCTCATTTCTATTTGACACATAAATCATTTTCCTGAATTTTCCCAAGCCATTTGTTGTGTAATGATACTCGTCGTCCCTATCACCTTCACCTTACTATTATAACATATGCTTCAATTGTTGATACTTGTAATCATGTTGTCTTGCCTAAAAGATCCACTCATGAAAGTTTGTCCCATAAGAACTCATTGTTGTAATATGTTTCACATGCACTTTGTTATTGAGAAAATTTGCAACTTAATTATGTTTTCCCTTATTGTATCTGATCTCAGAGTCAAACTCACTAAGGGTAACGAACCACCTATATTTATTGGAAATCGTATTAGGTTGGTCAGACAAATACCTCATCCCACTCTGATTACTCATCATAATAAATTGCCTTCCAAGAAGGTCATGTCTCCACATATTCAAGGCATGAATGATAACTTCCAACTCAAGATCATGAGTCACATAATTATGCTCATGGTCTTTCAACTTCCTTGACTCATAGCATACCAACTATGCTTCCTTCATCAGGACTCCACCAAGTCCTCTCTTACAAGAATTTGTACATACCATGAACTACTTGTCAGGATCTACAGCCTTTAAGGCCAGAGAATTTGTAAGAAAACTATTTAACTTCTCAAAACTAGCTTCACAATCCTCAATCCATACAAACTTATTTCCTATTCTTTGCAGGGATGTAATAGGATAAGAAATCCTTGAGAAATTCTTGGTGAACTTCCTGTAATAACCTGCTAGTCCCATGAATGGTCTTACCTCACCCACATTCCTAGGAATTGACCACTCCATGATAGCTCTAATATTTTCTGGGTCCATTGCTATACTTTCCTTGGAAACCTATCCCAAGTAATAAACTTCAATCTAAAAGAAAATTCACTTACTAAGCTTGTTTTACAACTGATTCTCTCTCAACAATCATAAAACTGGTGTCAGGTGCTCTTCATGCTCTTTCTTATTATTATAATATATCAATATGTCATCAATGAACATATCATAAAATTGTCAAGAAATGGACACAACATGTTGTTCATTAAGCACATGAAAGTAGTTGGAGCATTAGTAAGACCGTACAGAACCACTACAAACTTGTAATGACCATACCTAGTAATAAATGCGGTCTTCTTCTTTGTTGTGCACCTAATGTTATCTTGATCTCAAATTAATATTTCAGAACACTACTACTCCTTTCAACTGATCAAAAAAATCACCAGTTAGTGGAACAGGACACATGTTCTTGATTGTCACCTTGTTCAACTACCTGTAATCAATGCATAACCTTATAGTACCATCCTTCTTCTTCACGAGCAACATTAGTGCACCCCAAGGTGACACATTTGGCCTTATGTATCCCTTCTTGAGCATTTCCTTAAGATGAAACTTCAATTCCACCAACTCTGGAGCCTCATTTTGTATGATTCCTTAAATGATGGTGTTGCTACCGACATCAACTTAATAGAAAATTCCACTTCCATGTGAGGAGGAAACCTTGAAATATCAGCTAAAAGAACATCCTAAAATTACTAAAAAATTGGATACCCTTTTATAGCTTCATCATCCTCAACATCATTTCTTTTGACATTGGAAATATGAACATCAAACAATACACCTCCTTTCCTACAACTATTCTTTTCTTGCATAGTTGTAACCATTCTCATTGAAGTAGGCTTCTTATTTCCCAGCAAGATTGTACTTTCGTCATCATCATCTAAACACTCAATAGCCTTGTCATAGTAATCTAACTCAATCCTATGAATATACAACTAATGCATGCCCAAAGGAATGTTTTATGATATCAAAGGAAGAACATTTAGATGTGATGATGTAGTTATACCATTCAACTCAAATGCACAAGATCTCAGCCAATGATGAACTCTTTTCTTGGTCCTTATAGCCAACAATACCACCCAATATTTTGCATGCACTTCTTTATTTGAGGAAACACTTATCCATTAGGTTAGGACCGATATAACTATATTTAGATGTAGGTTCAATCAAAATGGAAATAACTTGATCACAAAGCTTACCTTCCATCTTGATAATAGATGCCCATTGATGAGCCTTCCTGATATCTAATGTTGCATCAATCTAACGAATACTCTTCCCAAGATATCCAAATGTATGTTGTTCCTAAGAACTATAAATCTAAGGTATTCCACCTTGATATTATGGAAAATATCTCCTATGATTCTCTCATTGCATGTAAAACACTGCAAAGAATTCCTACCATCACCCTTGTTCTGCTCCTCAGGGACAGACCTGTGTCGTATGTCCACTGCATTGAACTTATTCTATGGTCTTGCACTATCCCTATTACCTGCATCATGAGGTATTCCTATCTTATTATACCACTTTCCTTTTGTATTATCATTATCTTTCCAATACTGCTTAAGCTGCTCATAATAATACTTCAACTTCCCAATAACTTCCCCAATGATTGAGGCTCATCATACTCAATCTGATCCTTAAATTCTAAAGGAAACCCACTAATGAATCTTTGAAACTTTATAATCGCATCATTAAGATATAGTACATACCTAACCAACTTCAAAAATTTAGTCGTATACTCTTCATCTATCATAGAACCCATCTTAAACTCATAGAACTCCTTCTCCTTTCCTTCTTAATATCTATCAGACAAGTACTTATTTATGAATATTCTCTTAAACTCATCCCAACTCAAGTTCTCTATCTCAATGCCTCTGAGATGATTCACATATTCCCACTAGATATCTGATTTTCCCTTGAGACTAAAAATAACTATATTGGCTTTCATATTCTTTTAATAATCATTCAATTTGAAGAAATTGTTCATCCCAATCATCAATGCTTTGGCATCTTCTATTTTTTCAGCTCTTCATCAAAGGTAGGAGGCTTTGCTTTCTTGAATTCATCTATAAAATATTTTTTATCGCTCCTCCTATAAGGATGATAGCTGTGATGACCATCATGTATCTCTGAACTAGAACTATATTAGAACCCATAATCACTACCACTCTTGTTAAGTGTATCTAACCATCTACCACCTCTTACTGTATCATCCATGTCCAACCCGTGTCCTCCATGGGACCTGCTACCATATTCCCCATTTGTCCTTTCCTCCTATCCATGATTGATCCTTGGTTGTCATTGTCTCTGCAATTATGATTAGCTTTGAAGGATCATTGCATTAACCTCTACCTTCTTTTCCTAAAGTCTAAAAATTATTTCCTTTGACTAATTTACCTTATAATTATCTGATTTTCAACTTCTAAGCTTTTTTGTTTAAACTTCTCAATGTATTTGCTAAATTGGGAGAGTACTCATCTCCTTGCTGCTTAGCTTATCTATAAGGAGAGTCATGTGAATTGTAATCCACCATTCGACTCATCATATCTAATATTCTAGTTCTGGAAAACATACCATGTTATATAAACCAAATATAAACTTAATCAAAATCATACCAAAACGAAGTTCAAGGGAGGTTATCTCATTCACAAAAATTAGTCCATATTAGCACAATATATATACATAATGAATCAACATATCAATCATCTCAATATCAACATCACGATGATGAAACATGATTGCAACAATAACCATCACAATGCATGCATGGAAAACGTATTGGAAACTAATAATTCATGCATAACAATCAAATCTATCCCATCTAGTCCAAGTTTTTGAACCTAGAAGCTCTAATACCACCCTGTAATGTCTCCTCTCACATTTACCCAATTTCACAATCTTGCGAGGGTAAACATGGGAGGAGTGTCACTATGGCATGACCTAATATCCAAGTTCTAGTTAAGGAAGTGGGGCCTACAAATTGAACACATAATAACATCCTATCAGGACTACATATCACTTAGGAGCTGAAAATCCACTGGAGGTGATCAATCCCTGAGATGGAACTCTGTTTCTCTGACTTTTCACCCCAATCATATGTATAAAAAGGTAAAGGTGCAGTTATAGGCCTCCAACCACATATAAAAGCCTCATTCCATGTGGTTATGGCCTAAATTATTAATATTTGAGATTGAAGTCCCATTATTTGTGCCACCTTTTCAGGCGAATCTCCATACCATTGCCGAACATTATTTATAACTTTCTAAAATCATAATCTACATGACGACAATGCCAAAAATTCGAAATTGAAATAATAAATTGACCTAGACTACCTAATCCAAGACAAACTTTTCATCAAACATATAAGAAACATGTAAGCTATAGGTTGTGAATGCATATTTGAACATAAATGACTAGTCTCCATCTAAGAATCACCAGGAAGCCTCTAAGCCCTTTCTAGTTATTTTCAATAACGCTTGTTAGTCCATACATCCATCAACCATTCAATAAATTATTAAAACATGTCAAGGGCCATAGATGTATTACATCACATCGCCAACATATAACAAACAAATAACCAACATAGAAACTAGGGAAACTCAGCCATAATGTCAGCATGAGAACCAATACAAGTATTCATAAATCACAATAGGAAATAACCCTTATTAAGATATGAAAATACCAACCAATTCAGGGACTTCCACGTACCACTAGATCATGGATTGGGTTGAACCAAATATCTCTTTCATCCAATCAGCCCCACACCATATTCCAAGCATGAATGTGGCATATTATGGATTAATCTAAAACTAGAATAAACTAGGGCTTCCAAAGGCCAAAGCACCTCAACCCTCATCCATAGTGATTCCACCTCTATGGTTCAGAAATTACTGACATCAACTAGATCAGTCTTTACCAAAGTTGTTGAGGGATATAAGAACTAGAAACTCAGCCCACAACCTTCTAGGGCTTAGAGAACTTGTTCCATCCATGGATCTAGGGACTAGTAACTCAGCCCATGATGGGCTCTAGAGTATTTGTCCCAACCAACAACTCTGGGAACTAGTATCTGAACCCAAGCTTTTCCAAGGCTTCCACAACAATTTTTCCAACCCACAACCATAAGGAACATGGAAACCAAATAGAAAAACAACAAGTGGGAAACCCACAATACCATGGATATCCAAGAAATGTCAAGGCAAGGATAAAACCACTATCAATCTAGGCAAATCTCCATGTCAATGACATTACATAACTAGGGAATCACATGCATCCAAAAATCAGCAAGGAAATCCCACATGTAACCTGTTATCTGCAAAGAAATCGAATTGTAGGTGTTGATCCAACTGTTTCCTTGTGATGTATGCTTTCATTTTCCTTCTTTCTCCAAATCCAAGTGAATACTAGAGTGCTCCAAGCATGCTCCAAGAATGCTCTAAGTGTGAAAGAGTATGAGAGAATGAGAGAATGAAATGAGAGCTCCAAAATTGAATTGAAAAAAAGATGTGAACTAATCCTCATAAGCCTTTTTTTCATTGAGGGATCTGTTTTCTTCATTTTCCTTCATTTTTCCTCTAATTTCATTAACATGCAAATTTTTGTCTCTTCACCTTCCTTTTCTCGTATTTTCCTTTATTTTCATATATAATTGTTGACTATTTCCTCTTGTCCCTTTCCAATGCCTTTTGCAATTTCCATAGCCATTAATTTATCATAAGTGATTCCCATCACTATGTTTTTCCCAACATTCAACTTATAATACATGTCCCATGACCTAGATCTTATTTTATTTACATGGAAAATCAGCCAGGGGTCATTAATATTACATCACCAGGGCATTCTACTCTTCAAGCACTGGAATTGTTTACATTTAATGCCTCGTTGCATTGTAAGTTTGAAAGCACCGGTGCTTTCATAAAACCAATGCCCTGGTGCTCCAAAATATTTTTTTAGCCCCGGTGCATTATTCAAATTGATAGCACCAATTCTTTTATATTACTAGCGTACTGATGCATTTGTATAATACATAAGCAACGATGCTATAAATTTAGATAAAATCACTGGGTCTCCAAAATTTTTTTGCCTACCCCAATGTGGTTCCTAAAAATTACTTCCCGAGGCATTTGTTTAATACAGAAGCACCAAGGAGGTATAATTTTTAGGCACTGACGTTTTTTACATTCAATGTCTTAGTGCTTTTATTTGAATTTATAGCACCAGTGTTTTTTTTCCATTAAGCACACTGCTAAAAAAACATCCACTGAAGCCTCCAACCACCAATATTTTTTTAGTTGTGATGAAGTTTCATTATCAGTTCCACTAAAACTTCCGCTACCACAAATGGATGTTGTAGCAAAGGTTTTTTGGACAATGTTTTCCAATTTTATGACACTAAAAAAATTTGTTATAACCTCCACTAGAAGGTATTTTTCTTGTAGAGGTTGAAGTCATTCACACAACAATGGTGATTTTAAACAAAGCTCACTTTATACCAAAATGTGATAAGACTCTCTATGATATTTGGTATAGAAAGACAAAAAATGTCAAGCATTTCAGAGTGCCTAGAAGTAGGTGCTACATAAAAAGTAATGATGAAAATCTTGGTAAGTTTGAAGCAAGAACTGATCAAGGTATTTTTCTTGGAAACTCTCAGAATAACAATGGTTATAGATGCTACAACAAAAATAGAAAGAGTATAGTTGATTGTATTGATTTCAAAGGGGATGAGCACATTAAATCTGAAGTTTATTAGCCATTTAATAATAACTCTAACGATCTATTCAACAATGATGAGAAGGATGATGAGCCACTTTCAGTTGAATATAATGAATAACTCCTCAATCCTCAAACCCAAAATCCTACAAGGTATATGAAAAAACACCATCCAACTAACAAAATTGTTGGTGATTTAAATTCAGTTGTGTAGACAAGAAGAAGGATGTTAAATCACCCTTATCAAGTGCATGTATCTATATTATCTATGATTGAACCAAAGAATGTTTCACATGCCATCTAGGATGATGATTGGTTAAAATATATGCATGAAGAAATTGACAAAATAAAGAAAAAATATGACATGGGAGCTTGTTCATAAACCAATAAACAATAATTTTATTGGCATGAAGTGGGTATTTAGGAACAGATTGAATGATTGTGGTGAAGTGGTAAAAAACAAGGAAATATTAGTTTTCAAAGGCTACACACAAATTGAAGCATTAGACATTAATAAAAACTTTGCTCCTATTGCTTGATTAGAGGCGATTGGAACGTTTTTGGCATTTTCTTGTTTGAAGAAATTCAAGATATATTAGATGGATGTCAAATATTCCTTTCTAAATGGAGATTTGCAAGAAGAGGTCTACATTTGATTAGCCTAATGATTTTTAGCTGTCAAATTGACTTGATTATGTTTTCGAGCTAAGAAGGGACTTCTATGGTCTCATGAAATCCCCATGGGCATGGTATTCCAAGTTGGATAGATACTTCCTTAAGTGTGGTTTCAAAAGAGGCAAAATAGATAGTATTTTGTATGTTAAAACTAATGGTGGTAAATTAATAGTGGTAGTTGTCTATGTTGATGATATTATTTTTTCTAGTGATTCGAATAATATAACATGCCAATTTGTATTTGATATGAAGGTTGAACTTGAAGTGTCTATGCTTGGAAAACTTTCTTATTTCCTTAGTTTAAAAATTGCACAGTATTCCAAAGGCATTTTTATCTCATAAAGAAAGTATCTCAAGGAAGTATTCAAGAAATTTGGCATGGGGTAATGTACTTTGGTAAGCACTCTAATGGTTATAGGTTGCAGGGTTAGAAAGATTAATGAATCACCAGAAGTGTATTAGACTTTATACATATCTATTATTGATAGCTTCTTATATTATACAGTCTGAAGACCAGACATCATGCAAGAAGTTCATATTGTTGGAATATTTCAAGAAGCCACTAGACAAAGTCATATACTTGCATCCAAGAGGATTCTCAAATATCTCAAAGCCACAATGGAATATGGACTTTGGTACCTAAGAGGTAAATATTTTTCTCTAGATATTTATGTTGATTTTGATTGGGCAAGTGATGTAGATGATTGAAAGAGCACTAGTGGTGGTGACTTCTTTCTTGGTGAATGATTTATTTGAAGGTTTAGTAAGAAGAAAGATTTAATCTCTCTCCATACTCATGAAGAAAAATATATAGTAGCAATCTATTGTTGCACTCGACTCTTATGGATGAAGCAGACTCTACAATGTGTGCAAGTGTTATATGATAAACCTATTCCTATCATATGTGATAATACAAGTTCCATAAACATGTTCAAGAATCCTATTTTTCATTCAAAGAGAGTATATTCTAATCAAGTACTACTTCCTCTGAGAGAAAGTTGCAGATCAAACTTTCAAGTTAGAGTATGTACCTAAAAAATAGTAGGTAGTTGATATATTCACCAAAACTCTCTGAACATATTATTTTTAGTATTTAAGAGGAATATTGGGAGTAGTTGTGGTGTAGGTAAATTCTCGGTGTGGACACAAACAATTCCTCTAGCCCAAGAGAGTGGGTCTAGCCACAAACAAATAATCTATGGAAAATCTTCTTAAGCTAGAATTAATTTAGAGGGCCTACCTCTTAGAACGCTATTCCTCTTGGTGATGGTCTTGCTTCCTTACTCCAGCTATCTTCTATTTCCCTTCTTCAAATAACTGAAACAAGAAAACAACAATAACAAAAAATGTGATAGCATACAATATTGTATTCAACCTACTTAATAGGTCAAGGAACATTAAGCCATAAGGATGTAAAATGAAACTTCGTGTAGGAAATCAATCAATAGTTGCATTTATATAAATCAGAAAGAGATTACAACCAGTGCGTTGATGTTGTTGGTCTCCTCCAATGTATCCAGGTTCCCACACTTCTTCTAGAACTTCATGGACAAACCCAACAATGGAATTGTTAAGGCCTCTTTCCCTCTAGTCTGAAACCAAACCAAAATCATGCTATTCTCCCTCAAACATACAATAGAAAGCTACAAGCTATATATGACTTGTCGATTATTCAAACTTACTCCAAAACACCAACCAGATTCTTCTTGCGGAAAAGACAGGATTATATAGCTTGGATGGATGGGAGATGGTCCCTCTCATCATGGGAAAAGGTCTTACCTCTTGAGTTTGTTCCATCCTGATAGGAGAAAGGAGACCAAACTGACTTCCTCGGATCCATCCGGCCCAACCATCTACTAGAATTCTGTTACGAAGCTTCTAGACATGGAAGATTTGGCTTATTTAAAAAACCTTCCAAAAGAGGACCGACGAGACTGAAAAAGGGCTCAGATGCTTTGTATGATGTGAGGGCTAGTTTTAATCTCTGCACATCGGCGGGAGAAGGAAACTAGTCAGTAGCATTGGTATTGTTGGATAAAATGAATATTCTTGGAAAATGATGTAAAGGGGAATTATTCTTCTCATGAAGAGGGACATACTAGGAGTTTCTTCATGATGGGAAGCATGTTGGGTTCACTGTAGAGGTCCTCCAAGATTGTGGACAAGGGGTATAGGGACAATGAAAAAAGATTGTGTAACAGATGCCCCCTAAATTGTGAAGGTTGAACTAGAGTGGGGGGTGAAATTCTTTACAAGTTGTTAGGTAGCGAAGGCCCTATGTAACGGTTTTGGGGCTTTAAGCCCGCAATTTTGCGTAAAGGTATTGTAAAGACTCTACGTGATATGTGGAGCGTGAAGTGTAATGAGTCAAGTCAAAGGGTTTCCCCCCCAAAAATAATGTAAAATGAGTCGGCCTGTCCATGGTCCGCAGACCATGGAAATGTATAAATAGAGCAAGGCTCTATGGTTAGAAGTCTGAGTCAAGGGAGTTGGTAGAGAAATAGAGGCTCTGCAGTTGTGTGCTCAGAGGGCTGGTAGAGTCTGCAGCTATGTGTGTGGACCCCTGCAGTTGAGTGTGCAGGGCGGATCTAGTTGTAATAAAGAGAAGATCAATAAAGATAAGAATTTCTAAATCATTGTGTGGTTTCTTGCGGATCTGTCTGTTGCTTATGTTCTAAATTTATGCATGATCTGTTGTATGGGTTTATATCCTTCTTTATAATTGCACTCATGCAGTTTTAAGTTTAAATGTTTTCTTAAAGACTATAACAAGAAGATCAGATCTCTAATAATTTCATTAATACGCTAGTACCCCTACGTGGATCTTCATGGAAGTCTGATAATTACCTAGACTGGCGCGACGCCATAGAACAATTTGCGACCCCTCCAAAACACATCAAGACATCCCAAGGGTGCAAAAACCTAGTTCCATCACCCCCCCCTGCTACCTTGAGTGAGACCTCAGTCCACGCTCCACGGGATGTTGCCGAAAGGGCTGGTAGCTGCGCGATTTATTTGGCTAATAACTCTTCTGAACCTGGGTCGGCGCCTAAAAGCCAACAAATGGTTCCATTGCTGGGACTGGGATCTACCTGAGGGATGTGTGATGTTGGAACACTGGAACCCTACCAAGAAAGAGCTTGAAGATTTGTTGGATCAAAAGCTTCATGAGTTCATGGTTCAGGAAAACGGAAATCCGTGGATATCAGAAAATAGGTGGTTGGATCATTACATATACACAGAGATCCATGAGATCTTCTTTGCTTCATTCTCGACAGAGTTGTACGAGTGGATTGCGAGGCTTGTTGATAGTGTGGGAAGGTGTAGACTAGATCAACCCATTGTGTGGACTCCGGAATTGGTGTGCAGGCTAGAAGAATCTGAAGACAAAATCACACGTGCAGTAGATCACCAGTTGGATTGGATAATAGGAGGGTTTATCACTGAGTTCGTAATAGACAAAATTGTGAGTTGTAGTGAAGTAGAAAGGTGCTTTCTCCAAGGGGCATGGGGTAAATATATCAAATCCTTGAATACTCAGATTAAAGTGTAGTTGTGTGAAAGACGGATTATGTGCATTCATTAATGTCCAGCATAACACGGAGTGGAAGAGGCTTGTTATGAAACTAGCTCAAGAAAAGATAGAAAAGAGAGATCAACGCCTTAGAATTCATCCTCTTCGAGGGGGCAACCTCCTTTACATTACATAAATGAACAATTCTTGGATGATACAAATGAAAATA
>APFE031583636.1:0-89183 GCA_000404065.3 Pinus taeda | reverse complement strand
GACCACGTAACAAGTTTTTTACGAGAACAAAGCCCTTTATACCATAAAAATTGATCCGGTTCTAAATATGAAGATGAAATACATACCTTTTGTAACAGTGGTACACCATGTAGCTCAAAATATTGCTCCATCTGACGTATCCAATTTACCAGATCCTTGCCATCAAACTTCCTCATCTTGCTTTTTCTTGATTTTAGGAGCACGACCTTGAAATGACTGTAACTCTTTACTTTCAGATCTTTAAGTTCTGAAATTGCGAACTGTAGTAGCCCTGTGTCTCTTTCCAATGCCACAAGTCGGACCCAAATTGGATTCTCAAAGGAAGAGCTATACGAAATCTCCCACAGTGACTTGATTATAGACTGGTTCAGTAGAGAGAACTTGTACGACGTGTCACGAGTCACTGTTTCGACCTTTAGATCTGAAAACTGCACACACGAAACTACCATCCGTCCTCTTTCTGTACCTTCTTACGAAATTTCAATCCGATGCTCAGAGAGAAAGTTATGACGATTTTCCCCAGGTCACCTGTTTTGAATGTAATTTAGGAGTCTGCAAAAAGACCAACTTCCTCAGATCATATCTCCGCAAATATCCTGCTAAACGCTCTGAAACTCAGACCCACGTTTCAACACGATTTCTTCTCAAATGGGTTTTTTTTGCGACTTCTGAAACGTCACAGAAAAAAAGTTATAGCGAAAATGCCACGATGACCTGTTTGGAGCAGCGAAACCCTAGAATCCAAAGCTCTGATACCAATGTTATGAAACCAGCTCAAGAAAAGATAGAAAAGAGAGATCAACGCCTTAGAATTCAGCCTCTTCGAGGGGGAAACCTCCTTTACATTACATAAATGAACAATTCTTGGATGATACAAATGAAAATACCTCCTTTCTATATATAGGAGTCAAGGGGTCATAATGTAATCAGAGCCGACATAACAATAATAATGTAAGGGCACAATAATAACAATGGTGGGCTTCTATGGGGCACAATAGTGACAATATGGGCACCACATGGGTACATCAATATAATAAGGGGGTTGTACTAATAAAAATAGGTGGTTACACTAGTAGTATAGGGGCCTAACAAGGCTACTGAGGAACTGAAGAATTAGAGAACAACCCTCTGATTTCTATTTCATGAGAAAGCGAGGAAAAACTCGTAGGGTTCTCTCTTAGAAGCGTAGTCCAATTGATTAAGTAGTGCATATTACTGATACCACCACCATCCATGCCATCATCTACTTCACCTACATCGAATCCATCTTCGCCGACCCCACCTCCACCACCATCGAAGGTTGCGATGGCGAGTGTAGCCAAGTTTCCAGTATTTAAAGGAATAGGAAACGAGGTACCAGGTCATTTCTAGTTTGTGATAAAGGTTGTATGTGAAGCCCAAGACATAACATAAGATAACATCAAAAAGGCTACTCTGGCTAGTGTGTTGGAGGACCATGCGTTGGTGTGGTATATAAATTACTCAAGCGATCATCCGAATTCGGGAATAGCGACGATCTAGGATGAATTGAACAGAGAATTTAGTCGGCCAAAATTAGAGACGCAGTCAATCATTGGGTTCAAGCAGATCACGATGTTACTTGGAGAAACCTCATGGGCTCTGGACCAGAGATTGAAAAGAACAATCCATGAGGCTTACATGATACTGATGGATGCGCAGCACTACACGTGGTTTGTGGCTTCGTTGACACCACATCTTAGGATGGCGCTATCATAGCAAAAGATATTAATCCCAGTCGAAGCATTAGAGACAGCAATGACGTTGCACGAAACTCTAATATAGGATCCAGGGTTGGGAGTTCAACAAATCCATCTGCAACTACAAAACTTGTGCTTAGAAATGTAGAGCTTGAAGCAAGAAAGGGTGCCCCGACCGGAGGCGTGTATAGAGGTAGGGTGCATTAAATGCAAAATTCAAGGACATGACAAGGACCATTGCCCCATCTTTGCAAACTATCTAGTGGGATGAGGCATTTTCCATTAAAGTTGGAGGTACAAGCAGGGCCAAGTGCAGCACTCATGCTTTGGTGCGCCATTTGTCAAGTGGGCAGAAAGCACACAATAGACAAGTGCCACCTATTGCAGAAATATACCCAGACCCCGCAGCAACTTTATTGAAAATTTTGTACATTAGTGGGTCATGATGAGTGAACATGTTGAAGTTACGATTTAATGATGGAAAGGACCCCAGCTTATCAAGTGCAGACTAAAGCCATCAGGCCACGCAAGGGATTTCAAGGACGCGGATGAGGAAGAGGAATGGGGCTCGGGCGAGGGCATAACCAGCTGATATGTTATAACTGAGGAGGGTCAGGGAATTACGTTCATGACTGTACTAATCCAACAATGATATCTTGTCCATACTATGAGCAGTTTGACCATGAAATGATAGATTTTCTAATGGTTATTGCCCAAGTTTGCGAGAAGGGGGTATTACAACCTACTCCAACTCAAAATGTCCAAATGATGAGGCTGAAACCCCACGAAGAGGATCCCAGTGTAAATATGGTACTAAGGAGCAGCGCAACCATAGGAGGAGATGCGAGGAAACAACTTGGAGATGATGGGAAGGGTTGCGATGCTGTTACAAGGGAACCTCACTTGGAAATATAACAGGTGAAAGGGATGTCTAAAGAAGCTTAGAAGAGCTTCACGGAAGTCTCTACTCCAAGTAATAGGGATCCCATTGAGCCAGGAATGGATGCCTATATGCTTACCACCTTTCTAGATACATGTATGAAGTTGCTACGTGACAATAGAGCAGTTAAAGGACTGCAAGAGTTGATCACCAGGTGCACAGGATTAGGGGAACCACGCGTAGTCCGAAAACTGGGGGAACACGTCATGTGCACTGGGTGGAAGATGTGAATGATGGCACAAATTGGTGAATACGAGATGGACCAAGTCATTCTGGACCTCGGGATGTGAATGTGTTACCTAAGCAAACGTGGGAATGCATGGGTTTGGCCACCGTACAGTGGTCTCCTATTCAACTACGAATGGCCAACCAACAAAAGATCTCACTGATGGGATGACTACAAGGGGTGACAGTTGACATTGGAGTAATTATGCAGACCGAATTTGAGGCAATAGAAATTGTTGATGATAATAATCCATACCCTGCATTCCTAGGAATTGATTGGGCCACAAACATGAATGGGGTCATCAACTTAAAAAGATAGAAAATGACATTTGAGAAAAATTCCCTCCGTGTCATGGTTCCACTAAGCCCAGCTAAAGGAGTGCACTACACCGAATCGATGCATGATGAGGATAGTGATGATGAAATAGACTGCATCTACTAGATAACAACACAAGACCAAGATCAGGTGAATTCCTCAGCAGGCGAAAGACTCTCATGGGAGTGCGATAGTTCCTGCACATTGGATTCAAATGGAGAAATTGAACGATGGTAGAACCGATTACAGGAAGTCACAATACCCAACTACAATCTGATGATTAGATGATTACGACACGTGACTCGTGAAGGAAGACAATGGCCAGTGGAAAACAGTGCCACAATGAGGAGTAGTTCGTCAACCCTAGCACTTCAATCATTGAATCGAGGTGGCATAGTGTGCCGTGTGCACCAAGGTGGGGTGCCCAGAGGAGGTTGAGGAGGAAGGAGCGTGGAGGTCGAAGATGGTTTCGGGTATGGTTTGGAGGATGGTCGTGTCAACCGTAGCCAGGGCAGCCACGATGGAGTAGGGAAGCCACCCATCTACAATGAAGGGCATGGGTGTATGCTGCGTAACTATCGACCTAATTGAATCTGCATGTTACAAAGGTTCATGGGACCGAAAAGACCGTAAACAAAACAGAAGGGGCCAAGGGAACTGTATCCATGGTTGGATGGGCCATTACTCTTGCAGTTCGACAAGAACATGAAGACTTGGGCAAGGGGATCCAACCGTTATGGGACAACATTCAGCGTGGAAAAATGAGACTTCGCGAGTTAGAGGAAGTGCGGGCTAGGCTAAGAAAAAAAAGTGTAAGGCTTGATAAATAAATTGACAAAATAAAATTAGGAGTCACACAAACTAGCCGCACGAAAGAGCCACTGAGGGGACCAAACCTGGCTAGCTCTCCTATGCTACTAGAAAAAGCCACGACCCTGCTATCATGGTTGCGACTGCACCCTAGGGCACAAGGGAACACATACCGCAATACGCTACTGGACTCAACAGAATGCGTAGGGTGCCCGCAACTTGGGCTAGTAGGGAAGAGGAAGCCTCACACATGGGGTGAGACCACCTAACTAGTTGTAGGAGGCCTAGTATAAGTGCTCTACATAGTTGAAAGAGGGTGTGGGACTATAAAACAATCTGCAGCAAGGTTGTGTGATTTGGTTGTGGCGTACAGGGCCAGTAGGAAGCATAGTACGCACCTGCATACTAGGGGCTACGCTGCCGCATTGGGGGAATGGCAGGTGACCATTGAAGTTACTGTTCATGATAAGATGTCCAATTTAAGACACCAAGGAGCGGGCGACGGGTAATTAAGACATAGGGGTAACCGCCAAAATCACATTAATGAGCCATGGAGATTGAAAAAGGTCGAATTTGAATTCGAAATAGTATGTAAAAAACAGGTGAAGTATCACAAAACAAAGTTTGAGCTTCTAAAGAAAAGAACACCCTAGGTTCAAACCAAGAGAAGTACGATGAATGAAGAACTGATGAAAGAAAGCTCGTGGTTTCAAGAACTGTCGAAGGAATTGTGAGAGCAATCACTCCGGTCGATAGCCACCACCAAGGACGTTACATAGAATCCGACGCCGCAGACAGCTAAAGTTCCTAATTCCCCGAAGACCCCACAATCTAAGAAGAATCCCCAAGTAGTAGGATTAGTTTGGACGTTTCCACGAAATCTGTGAGTTAGTGAATTGATGATGGAGGAAGAAGGAAAAACTATTACAATTGAGAGTGATGAAGAATTCAATGATTCTCTGACCTATATCAAAGAAGTTGAACTCGGCGAAGAAAGCAAGGAAGACCACCAACCAATAAGGCACCCTAAGTATGTGCCTCCTAGGAAAGGGAAGGCCAAGATCCCTAACGATCTGAATGCCGTGGACAACATTCTCATCACCCCATCTCTTCCAAAAGGGGTTCCACTTGAAGGCATGGTGACTGGCCACATTTCAATGATGAAATTTGAAGACTGGGACCTTGCAGATACAGAAAAATTTCCCCATTTGGCGACTAGTGAACTAATGGAGAAAAGCGCGGAAGGGATGGTTAAGAAACTTCAGTCAAAGGAATGGTTGCGAAAGGTGGAGGAAGACGGGTTGCTCTGTCTCCTGTCCATTCCCCACTTTCTCCGACCCCATATTACAATATTGGTCATCAGACAACTGTTCTATTTGGTACATGATGGATACTTATGGATAGACAAACCTGTCCATGTGACAGTAGAACCATTCATAGGATCTTGTAGCTTCCCTATGAAGGAAGAGACCCCATGGAAATCGTTGATAATATTGGAGATATGACAATGATAGAAACCCTGAAAAACAAATACAAGCTAGAGAAAGGGTAGCGAGGGTATGCTATTGACAATATTTCAGACAAAGTTATTTGCGTTGCTACGTAGCTGCTGGCTGGGAAAGTGATGTGGAAATGTTGCGACAATGAGGTTCCCGTGATCTTTGTCGCACTAGTTGAGTAATGCGCAACAGGGGAACGGTTCAATTAGGTGCAGTTCCTCTGTGACAAGTTCTTGACCAATTGTAGGGAGGTCCAAGAGGAGGGCAAGACATTCCACTATGCGTGGCTGCTATCATCCATCATGCTAGTTACAATCGAATTACCCGAAGACAGCCAGTTTTGGCTAGAAGCTGCCAAATATGCGTCACTCTGGGTGACCAAGGACACTGCCAAAATCTGGGAAATCAAGATTTTCTAGATACTCATGGATGCAAAAATCCATCAATGGATCAACCAACAACCCCATTTGTCCACTAAGGTGTATGACAGGTAAAGAGCGTAGCCGAGTTTAAGGCCGATAGGAACTTTGTCTGCATTTGGGCATGCAAGGACCCCGACCAGACGTGGTCCACACTTCCTTTCATTGCCATCAACAAAGCTATTGATGCGATATTGGATACTTGGCCACCGGAATGGCGCAGACCAGATGCAGTGGGGCACAATGAGGCCCCCATCTAGAAACAGAAGGCTAAAGCTAAGTGCGTAGCACATCAAAAGCAGAATGAACAGCATGCTGCAAAAGTTCCAGCGACCTGGCAGGTGGTGTAGTCTTCAATAGGTAAGGCATCAGCAGGAGGGGCTGCGATGACAAAGGATGAAAGCGGTTCAAAGGTGCCCACAGAGATAGCTGCGGATACAGGGATGGAAGGAACGTCACCAACGACCACCGAGGAACCCTTAAAATAGTCACCACCAATAGAACGGACGAAGCCACAGAAAAAGGGCAAGGCATCTAAATGGGATGGAGAACTAACCAAATTGACCAAGGGAAACCTAGGTGACATAGGGGACACAATTCGCGAAGTCACCCAGGAAGCAATCAACGAGGCCATGTCAGAGAAACATATTTTGTTGGGGGCGCTTCACGCGCAGATATGGGAACTTGGGACATGGGCATCACATCCAGGAACCATCGCTACTCATGGAGTTACGGGTATGTCAGCCACTGAGCAGCTGCTAAAGGCCCAAATGGCTAATGCTATCATGATCCCAATAGGAGCATTGATAATAGAAAATGTGGCAGACAGAGCTGTGGTGGGTCGGTTTACGGGGCTTGGATTAAATTTAGCTCCCCTCCTATGTGAAAGCTTCTACTAGCTCCAGGAAAGCAAAACGATGGAACTCCACATCGGGGAAGGACGCGCAGAACAGGTACTCAGTGAACATAGAATTAATATAGAACAATTGAGCCTCCAATGGAACAAAGAAGTCGCACAGAGTTAGTAGTTGGAGCAACCTGTAGGGGAAGCATGTTTGCGTGCCCCTGAGGTGGATATTGCGACCGAGTTGCTTGTTGGCATACGAATCCACAAGCTGGCTAGTGGGTTCCGTGAAGCAAAGGAGGAGACCGTGAGGATTCAATTGGCTCTCAGCTTGCAAATTGCTGAGCTGAAGCTGCAAGTACAGCCTTCGAGACCACTAGAGGTCATTGAGTAGTGTAGAGGCATCATTGAATCTGGGCGAGAAACGATCACACTTGCCATGAAGGAGTGCGCCGACTTGTTGGATCAATCACTTATTTTGCTCACTTCAGTCTAGGAAGATCCAACCTTACAGTGAGTGGAAAGAGAGGCAAGGGAGCTCCAACAAGCTTATGACAATGTCAGATGGATCACATAGACGGTTGCTATTACACAGTGCTTGACCAAGATGAGGGAGGCCCAGGTCCTGAAGATACAATCTGATGCTGCCCGACAGAAGGAAGCAGTAATTAAAGAATGTCTCCAGCCATGGATTGATGAGGCATTCGCAGTTTAAATCGCCATCGAGGACAAGGTGGCCCACAAGCAGCTAGAATATGCACCCGGTGAAGCAGTTGAAACAGAGACTGATGCATCAGTGGCTCGCGTAGAACAGGTACAAAGGATGGCAGAAGAGTTTGTTGCAAGTACAAGCAAAGCATAGAAGTTGTTGATCGACCTCCGTGCGAAGATTTCCGCACCATCCATGTGACACGAGATAAGTCACAATGATTGTGCTGGGGGATTGTTGGGTAGTGAAGATCCCATGTAATGGTTTTGGGGCTCAAAGCCTGCAATTTTGGGTAAAGGTATGGTAAATATTCCGTGAGATGCAGGGAGCGTGAAGTGCAATGAGTCAAGTCAAAAGGTTGTTCGCCCAAAAATACTGTAAAATGAGTCGGGTTTCCCATGGTCTGTGGACCATGGAAATGTATAAATAGAGAAAGGCTCTGTGGTTAGAAGTCAGTTTTTGTTAAGTATTATTTTGATCTAGAATGTAATGGTTTTATGAGGCAAGAAGTCATGGAGCATCTATAAGTCTGAGTCAAGGGAGTTGGTAGAGAGATAGAGGCTCTGCAGTTGTGTGCTTAGATGTCTGGTAGAGTCTATAGCTATGTGCGTGGACCCCTGTAGCTGAGTGCATAGGGCAGATCTAGTTGTACTAAAGAGAAGATCAATAAAGATAATAATTTCTGAATCATTGTGTGGTTTCTTACAGATCTGTCTATTGCTTATGTTCTGAATTTATGCATGATCTGTTGTATGGGTTTATATCCTTCTTTATAATTTTTTGCATGGGGTTTTAAGTTTAAATGTTTTCTTAAAGACTATAACAAGAAGATTAGATCTCTCATAATTTCATTAATAATCAAGTACCCCTGCGCAGATCTTCGTGGAAGTTTGATAATTAACCAGAGTGGCACGAGGCCACAGAATGGTTTGCGACCCTTCTAGACCACATCAAGACATGCCAAGGGTGTGAAAACCTAGTTCCGACACCCTCCCCTGCTACCTCGGGTGAGACCTCAATCCGCGCTCCGCGGGCTATTGCCGAAAGGGCTGGTAGCTGCAGATTTTTTTGGCTAATAACTCTTCTGAACTTGGGTCAAGGCCCAATAAGCCAACACAAGTGGAAGTGTGGAACCAAAGTCCATCTTCAGAAGACTTGCAAGCAAGCATAGATACAAATAAATCACTGAAAACTCTGAATAATGATACATCAATTGTGGTATGGATGCAACCATATAGAGAATGATCATGTAAATGGATCCAAGGCATGGGTGCAACCATCCAATAGAAAGGATCATAATGAAATCAAGGTATGGTCGCAACCATCCAATAATTATAGGGATCACATATACTAACTTATGGTATGGTCACAGTCATCCATTTGAAAGAGACATGTATATCAACATGATCATGTCACATCACCTTGCAACCTAGACTTGTATAATCTTAGCCCAGGGTCTTGCTCTCCAAACAACCCGATCAAAGTACAAAATTTCCTAACATGTGAATGAATGTGTTGAAGTCAAACATGATAGAAAATTGCTCGATTACTGGTCAATTATGTGAACTGTTAACAAGTGTGAGAGAAACCACCAATAATGACAATGGCTCTCAAGGTACTATCAATGCAGTCCACGGAATGCGAATAAAGGAATTGAAGTCAAACACCATTAGGGCATGCAACCTCTAAGGCACTAGAAGGGAGTCTCTCAGTCAGCTTCCTAGATAATGAGATGAAGTTGATAGGAATAAATCATGTGGAAGGAGGGCCACGATTTATCCCACATCATCAACACGAGACAAAGGGATGCAAATGATTTCAAACGATACAAAGAATCGGGAATAAGTGTAATTGTAGAGGGACTAATTGTTGAACATATCGGTGACACAATTCCGGAGTTTGGTAGCTTTTGGATCCAGAGGATTGGTGGTCATGATGACGTGGCAGAGATCAAATGGAAGGCAAAAATGAATTGCCCAACCCAGGAAGGTCAATGACGAAAAGGAGGATATCCCAACTCGACACGAAGCTGCCGACACGACTGATAGAATTTCCAATTTTCCCCCACCATTTATGGAAGGTACCCTAATTATTTTTTATCAGAAGCTTGAATTGGATAACATGTGCTTGCACTGTAAGTTCATCCTTTGGACGAATCCGACCTAGTAAGTTTAATGAGCACTAGGAAGGAGAAGCTCAGGATTGTCATGGTGATGAATCCAATGTTGTTTAATCGTTTAATGAGTCCAACAAAGTTGTAACTTGGTATATTTTTCAGGTTTAGAGAGTTTGAAAAAGATATGGAAAAGGAAGCTCCAAAATGTCCCTTTTTGTACGTTTGTGTCTCGCACATCCAAAAAGGTAGAAAATGATACTTGAGAGAACCGTTTGACCATTTCAGTCAAGGAGTACCTTTTTCGTAAGTAGTTCATCCCATCCTGAAAAAGGGGTAAACTTATACTGGGTAAATGACATTTCCCAACCTTTAACAAGTTCAAAAATGACAAGAGCTTGACAATCCTTTTGTGTTTTAAGAGTCATAAAAGAGCTAAAAGAAGGTCCCCCATTTTTATTCTCTTTAACGAGTCAAAAAAGGGAAAAAATAGTCGGCAATAATTTCATCTTTTACGAGTCAGAAAAGAGCTTAAAGGTGACTCATCTTGGAGGAATGAGTGGTATAAAGGGTAGCAACTAGTTCTGGCAATGGAGGAACTGCTCAAAACATGTAATGGTCAAGAGGCTGGCTAAAAAAGCAACTCATTGTTGCGGTTCCTTAGGAAAGGAAAAAACAACCAAGTGAAAGCATATGATCAACCAAAGATACGGTGGTGATGGAATAAAAAAACCGAGGATCATCCAGCAGAAATCAACTGATTAAAACAACAATCACGAGATGTAAGTCAGGCATGGGTTCATTTTTACACAAGCTTGAACCATGGGGAACTCTGCTTGAATTCGGTTTCATGTTTACACATGCCTAAAATAAAAAGCTATGATTTCTATAAGTTTGCATGCCCCTATCATAATGAATCAATTTGAGGTACATGCCCCCCAAACTTCATTTTATTCTGCTAGGAGAATGGAATGAAGGTTCACTTTTGAGAACCAGGAAAGACTCGACTGGGATTTTGGCGAGATTGTAATCAAAGACTCAATTTGGAAAAGGGAGGCACTTCATTTTTTAATGAGGTTGACACAGTAAAAGAACTATCCTCCTAACTCCTTGTTTCATTTTTTAACGAGGTTGACACAAGACTAGGAACTGTTCTCACCACGTTTGTTCATGACCCATAAGAGAACATGGCTCCTAAGAGGTCTCCACTATATGGAAGAACCACTCTCTAGGAGGAATACATGTCATTTGGTCCCAAAGACATATTGGGTTCCAATACCCCCAGTACATAATGTACAATACCATCTGTGTGATCATCAGTAGATGCAGATATGGAATGGGTAGCCACATAATTGACCTGTGGCGAGGAAGGCACTGCTTGTAAACAAGAAATAGTAGGGGATGATAGTTTCATAGGAGGCACCTAGTGATCGATGAGAAACAATTTATCAATTGTCACTATTCTCACTTCGTGTGGAAAACAAACCACAGGAAAAATCGAAGAAACAAGAGCTCCCATGACATAAACATAGTCATGTCTAAGGAGAATATTGATATCTAAGGGACCTTGGACTACCATAACTTCAGAAGCATCCCTAAGGGTTGACTGGTTCCTTTGTTGACAGCCAAAATATTCTGGGTGACAAACACAAGCTGCAGGGAACCCAAAGCTTGCCAAGTAGTAGAAGACATGATGCTAACAGACATGTCTTCATCTAATATAGTGTCATGTACTACCATATTATAGGTTTGTACTGTGATCTGGAAAGGCACATGAGATGGGAGGTAGAAAGCAGTCAATTGACTCCAACCAAAAGAGATGACAAAACTACTTGGTGGTGGTATCATATGTTGGGTTGTGTTATATTCTTTCCATGATTAGCCCACATATTTAACCAGGGGTTAGAGGGGGGGAGGCCACAAGGGGTTTGAGTGGTACTCGTAACCCCACTATATGGGGTCCGAGGCAACACCCTGGAAAATTTTGGTTTTGGACGCTATGTTAGGTTGGGCGGACCCACCTATGGTTTTGTGCATGATTTTCGCACATGATTTTGGATGCGATGGTTTTCTGTCCATGGTTTTGGACACGATGGTTTTCAGTCAATGATATTGGATGCTTCGTCATGTATAAATATGTATGGTAACAGTGAAAGGAACATAATGAAAAATCAAGCTGGTAGTCCCGGTTTTGGGATTTAGGGGAAAATCTTTGTCTATTTGTGTTTTATGTGTTATGCTCCCACATTGTTTATTTTTTGTGTTTTAGAATTTGTATGTGGGTAATTTCTATACAAGGCTAAAACATACATTTGGAATCAGAGCAGTTTTCGCTTCAAGGGGACGCCTTTGCTGCTGAGGGGTTTCGCTCGGGCCTGTGGTACACCTTATTCAGTGGGAGATCTGCAAGATCAATTCTGGTGGTGAAAGAAGATGGCAAGTAGTGGAAAGATAGAGATCGAGAAATTTAATGGTCAGAGTTTTGAGTTGTGGAAACCCAAGATGGAGGATCTGTTGGTGGATAATGATCAGTGGATCGCAGTAGATCTAGGTACTAAACACACGGGAGTGTCTGATGAAGAATGGAAGAAGTTGGATCAGAAGGCAAAGAGCACAATATGATTGTGTGTCTTATATTCAGTATTGCTAAATGTATTAGGGGAAGCTGTGGCGAAGGCTTTGTGGAACAAGTTAGGGACTTTGTATCAATCTAAGTCTATGGTGAATAAAATGTTCCTGTGGAAAAAGCTATATAACTTGAAGATGAAAGATGGAGACTCAGTGACAGAGCATATGAACGCATTTAATATGGTGGTAATTCAGTTAGCATTTGTTGATATTAAAATTTCAGATCAAGATAAGTGCATCAGTTTGTTGTGTTCTCTACCAGATTCATGGGATAGTTTGGTTATTGCAATAGGTAGCAATGCAAGTGCCTTGCATTTTGATAAAATAGTCTCATCCTTGCTGATTGAGGAAATGATACAGAAAAATATGGAGAGATAGAATGGTGATGCCTTGTCTGTACGAGGACGGCCCCAAAATAGAAACAAAAATAAGTCATCAAGCGGGAGATCTAAATCTAGAGAGAGATCCAAATCTCCTGGAAAACCTGTAAAGGTGGTGTGCTGGAAATGTAGAAAGGAAGGGCACTTCAAAAGGGACTGTAAATCTAAAGCTCCTGATAAAGGAAAGGGATCTGATGATGCTCCTTCTGTAGAGGCAAAAACCACCTCAGATGAAGGTGGGTATGTGTACTTGGCTTCTTCAAGTACACATGTAGATCATGAGGCATGGTTGATTGACTCAGGTGCATCATTTCAATTCACTCCCCATAGAGAGTGGTTCTGCAAGTATGAGAAATATGATGGTGGTCATGTCTTCTTAAGGGATGATAGGAAGGCTAGAATCGTTGGTCGCGGAAAGGTAAAGTTGAAGTTGCAAGGTGGAAGGGTTAGAACACTTCCAGATGTTCTACTTATTACTGTATTGCCCAGAAATTTGATTTCTGTAAGTAAGCTAGATGATGCAGGTGTAAAAATAGTGTTCGAGAAGGATACCTACAAAATGGTTCAGGGAGCACTAGTATTGATGCATGGAGTTTGGATTGGAACTCTATGCAAGCTGCAAGGTAGCACTGTTCTTGATGGATGCAATAGTTTTATGGTTCTTGAAAGTGGAGCAGAAAATCTGGTGGTCTCTGAAGAGAAGACCTTGTTGTGGCATCAAAGGCTTGGACATATTGGAGAGAAAGGCCTTCGAATAGTTCACGATAAAGGTATGGTATAAGGTATGAGTAATATCTCTCTGGATTTTGATTTCTGTGAAAATTGTGTATATGGAAAGTAGAATCGGGTGAGTTTCCCCTCTGGTAGTAAGAGGGTGAAACAAATATTAGAGCTTGTGCACAATGATGTGTTTGGACCTGTAAAGGTTCCATCACTAGGTAAGTCTGTGTACTATGTATCATTTATAGATGACTTCTCAAGGAATACATGGATATATTTCTTTAAGAAGAAATGTGAATTCTTTGACAGGTTTAAAGAATTTAAGGTTCTCGTGGAAAATCAGATAGAGAAGAATATAAAGGTGTTGAGGACAGATATTGGTGGAGAGTTTTGCAGCAAGGAATTTGAAGAATTCTGTAAGAAGTGTGGTATATCACGTCAGAAGACTACTCCATATACACCTTAGCAAAATGGAGTTGCAGAAATAATGAATAAGACATTGATGGAAAGGGCAAGAAGCATGCTCAGTGGTGCTGGGTGTGCTGGGTTAGGACAATAATTCTGGGTAGAGGCGGTGGATACTGCATGTTACGTAGTCAACAGGTCACCTTCACCAGTGTTGGAGGATAAGACTCTACAAGAGGTATGGACTGGTAAGAAACCCTCTCTTTCACATCTAAGGGTATTTCGATGTGATGCATATGTACATGTTCCAAAAGAGAAATGAACCAAGTTGGATAGAAAATTTTAAAAGTGTATATTTATTGGGTATAAGGATGGTTTAAAGGGGTATAAGCTTTGGAACCCAATCACACGGAAGGTTTTGTACAGCCAAGATGTGGTATTCAGAGAGGTAAAAGATGTTATTAAACATGAAGTCTAACCAAAGGAACTTGAGAATATAGAGTTTGATATTAAGGAGGAAGAATCAGACTCTTCAACAGAGGACGAATTAGAAGATGAAGAGCCACAAACTTTGGTTGTGAGAATATCAACTCGAGAAAGGAGGCAGCCAGAAAGGTATAGTCCATTTGCTTTCTATTCAAATTTTTCTTTATCTATTACTGACAATGATCCCAGAACTATGAAGGAAGCAGTAGATTCATAGGATGGAAAACTTTAGAAAGAGGCCATGGTTGATGAAATGGCATCTTTGCAAAAAAATGAGGCTTGGGATGTGGTGGAGTTTCCGGCTAGAAGGAAACCCATTGGCAGCAAATGGGTGTTCAAAAAGAAGACAAATGCAGAAGGAAAAGTGGAGAAATACAAAGCTTGGTTGGTAGCAAAAGGTTATTCCCAGGTGCCGAAAATTAATTTTGGTGATATTTTTTCTCCTCTTGCCAAGGTAACTTCTATTAGATTACTTTTATTTGTCACTGTTGCTTTTGATTTTGAGGTAGAACAGATGGATGTGAAGACAACATTTCTTCACGGGGATCTGGAAGAGGAAATATACATGAAGCAACTTGAAGGCTTTGCTGTGAAGGGTAAGAAAGAACTGGTATGCAAGTTAAAGAAGTCTCTGTATGGGTTAAAACAGTCACCAAGGATGTGGTATTAGAAATTTGATACATTTATACCGGGACTTGGCTTCATTAGAAGCAAGGCCAATCACTGTGTGTATTTTAAATTAATTGGTGACCATGCTATTTATCTGGTCTTGTATGTGGATGTTATGTTGCTAGTTGGAAATGAGAAAGAAATTATCCAGGATTGAAGACCTAATTGTCCTCCAAATTCGACATGAAAGATCTTGGTGCTGCAAATTATATTTTGGGCATGGAAATTAAAAGAGATCAGGAAAAAAGGAAGATCTGGTTAAACCAGAGGAAGTATGTGGAGACAATATTGCAAAGGTTTAATATGCAGGATAGTAAACTGGTGAAGGTTCCTATTACTATAGGTGTGAGGTTATCTGTTGAAAAATGTCCCAAGACACAAGAAGAGGAAGAGGACATGTCCCGTGTTCCATATGAAAGTGCATTCGGTAGCCTGATGTATGCAATGGTTTGTACTAGACCAAACATTGCACATGCAGTGGGAGTATTGAGCAGATTTATGTCAAAACTAGGAAAGGAGCATTGGACTGCAGTGAAGCGGGTTTTCAAGTATTTGTGTGGCACTAGTGATTATGGTGTGTGTTACCAAGGAAGACTAGGATTTGACAGAATGTTGGATATTCATGGCTTTGTTGATGCAGACTGGGCTGGAGATCTGGATCAGAGAAGATCTACAAGTGGGTATGTGTTTAACCTATTTGGAGTTGCAGTCAGTTGGATGAGTAAGAAACAATTTGTAGTGGCACTATCAACTACAGAGGCAGAATACATGGCAGCCACTCATGCAAGCAAGGAATAAGTTTGGTTGTAGAGATTATGTTCAAGTATGGGGTTAGTACAATAGACTATAAGGATAGATTGTGACAGCGAAAGTGCAATTTTCTTGGCAAATAACCCCACATATCATTCAAATACAAATAACATTGATGTTCAGTATCACTTTGTGAGGGATATGATAGAAGACAAAAAGGTGTTTCTGGTAAAGGTGGACACTTTGAATAATACTGCAGATGCATTAACAAAATATGTGAGCTCTGAGAAGTTCCCTTGGTGTAGAGAAACAATGGGCATTGCAGGGCTGGATAAATGACTAAGCTCTCTTGTTGCCCCCTGTGGAAAGAAAACAACAAGTGGGAGAATGTTGGGTTGTGTTATATTCTTTCCACGACTATCCCACGTAGTTAACTAGGGGTTAGATCCTATGTTAGGTTGGGTGGACCCACCTATGGTTTTGGATCCTATGTTAGGTTGGGCGGACCCACCTATGGTTTTGGATCCTATGTTAGGTTGGGCAGACCAACCTATGGTTTTGTGCATGATTTTTGCACATGTTTTTGGATGTGATGGTTTTCGGTCCATGGTTTTGGACGCGATGGTTTTAGGTCCACGATGTTGGATGCTTTGGCATGTATAAATATGTATTGTAACATTGAAAGGAACATAATGAAAAATCAAGCTGGTAGTCCTGGTTTTGGGATCCAGGGGAAGATCTCTATGTATGTGTGTTTTATGTGTTATGCTCTTGCATTGTTTATTTTCTGTGTTTTAGAATTCGTATGCAGGTGATTTTTGTACAGGGTTAAAACCTACATCATATGATTTTTCCCATTCTCTGCAGTAATAGAAGAAATACTCTCATGAACAACTGATACCGGAAGGTCACTGTTTGATTCATGAGAATCTGAGGAGATGAGAAGAACATGAGTAGTATGATCACCACTATGTTAAGGAACAGAGTGAACAACTGAAGGCAGAGCTAAGTCGACACTCTCTTCTACCAATAGATGGTCACGAATAGACAAAGAGAGTCAAGCTAAGAAGAGTAGGATGGGAAAGAGATGAATCCACGCAAATCTCTTTACCAACTAAGAGAGGGTTAAAAGAAAGCCTCTAATAACCAATAGGAAGTTGAGGTTGAGGAGCTGTAAGTTTTTCCAAAACATTGGAAGCTTTATCCATAAGAGGACAAAGGCAAAGAATATGCTCTCCTTCACATAACCTACAAGGGAATCTAATCATTCCCTTCTTCTTACCATCATTAGCTGAGGGTGTAGCATTGGCATGATCTCCAGAGGTCGATGGGGATGGTATATCCAAATTTTGAGACCATACCTCTAAGACTCTAGGAATCCCAGGACAGTCTTCGAGGAGATGGTCACCCTTGCATAGCCTTCAAGGGAATTTGACCTTCCATGGAGGATCAAAAGGTTTGTCTATAGGAGGTGCATTTGGAGTAACAACCGCACGATTGGCCTCTCACTTATTTGTCTTCTTCTTCTTCTTCTTAGCCTCCTGGTTACTGGATTTCAAACTTTCACAAGATGAAGTAGAAGAGGACATTGATGAAGGTGAGAGGTCAACCTTAGAATCAACATGATGTGGTTCAGATCTAGGATATGGCTGGGTAGGGGTCGGGACACTTGGGACCACCGAGGTCGAAAATAGCCAGATAGGTAAACCAATGGTTAACCTAGGGAGGGACAATGTCGCCATATAAGGAGCACCATCACTTCCAAAAGAAGGAAAAGGACAAGGATTCCCATTTGAGGGGAATCCTTGACTGGTAGAGTCTGGGAATGTTTCCATTGGAATTGACCCTAAAGAATCACTAAGCAAGATAACTTTAACCAATAATATTTTGTGGGTAGTTAATTTTAAAAAATTGAAACAAAACTTTTCCTTTTCATGTTTTAAGAGTCACAAAAAGGGGAAAGGTGACTCTAGCCACCTTCGGACTTAATGAGCTTGAAAGGACAAGTGCTTGATGATATTTTAAATTTAAAGAATCAAAAATACCAAAATCACTACTCAGGATGATCTAGGCAAAAAAGATTACCAGGTAACCGCGAACTACAAAATACTTCCTGGTGAATCGAGAAGTACTAGCAAACAATCTCCCTGAATGTTGTGCTCGATGTATCATGCTTGCAAGGCGACAGACTTGACTTCGTATGGATAAAGGATTGCAGACTTGGTGGGGTATCCCTTTATATACGTGACAATATGGGGAGCACAAATCCGTACTAAGATTGCCTAATGCCAAAGCGAATGACAACTGCTAGGTTTAAAGGCACTGGAACACGTCTCAAGCCTAGACCTATAAATATATGCATTAAGTTTCAATGCTTCCTTAGGTTAATTCAATATATTTTAGTAGTTGATCTTGAATTAGCTTTTAGTCATAAGGCCCTACCACTGTCAACTGAAAAAAACACCTACATACAGCGATATAAGAAAAGAGATATTTGTCTTCAATGAAAGTTAACACCAATTGAGAGATAGGGAACACAAAATCAATGCAACAATCAAAGAATGCAATATTTCTCTAATAAATCTCCAAAATGCATTGAATCTTCCTATCAAATGCACTTCAACTAGTCCTTTTAATAGTAAAGATAATTCATTTATTTTCCAATGCAAGTGATGATGTAGTTCAAGCCTTCAATGATGCTAACTAACGTAAAATATTGATTCAGAAAAATAGAATTATGTGTTTTTCAATGAAATTATGAAATTAATCTTTCACAAACACTTCATTGAAATATTTCCAATACAATCAATAGCACAAAAAATAATTCCTTTCAAACTAATGAATCACAGGCTGAACCAAAAACAAGATGGGCAATGTGATCTATGCCTAAAAAGAGATGCTCAAACACCAAACGAAGCTTTTCAAACTTTTTAAATGGAAATCAAAGCAACAAAAGGACCAATCAAACAAAATGCAAGGAGAAAATATGAATATCGACTTGACTTTCTGAGCATGCAAACAAGTGAATGGGTGAGGATCTAGATGCCCTAGGGTTATACACCATCCAAGAACTCAAGAAACCAAGTGAAGAAAATGCAAATCAACCAAGAATATAGACCAAGCTAAAAGATATTTCCAGTTAGGGTGAACATGGTCAAAACGAATTAAGAGACAAAAATCAGAAGGGAAAGAAACACTATATATGATCTAGGGTAAACCCTGATCTTCAACTACAAGAATTGGTGCGACTGCCTAACTGAAAACATGTGCCAAATGGGGGTCGACACAACTGTTTTTGAGAAACTGATGTTGATCGGTGTGATGTTAGAAAAATAAACACGTTGACCAAGGATTCAAGGAAAATAATAAAAATTTTCAAAGGCTAAGGCCAGTCTTGCCACTGTAAATTTTAGGCTCAGAGTAGTAAACCAGGCAAACTAAAGAACACTAAATGGAAATGGTGATACTAGAAAATTTCACACAAAACCATAAAATGAAAATCAATCAAACAGAAGGATTGGATCCCTAGTATGGTTGCCAATTTGTGGTGCAGGTAAATTCTGAGTGTGGACACAAACAATTCCTCTAGCTTGAGAGAGAGGGTCTAGCCACAAACAAACAATGTATGAAAAATCTCCTTAATATAGAATCAATTAAGAGGGCTTACCTCTTAGAACACTATTCCGCTTGGTGATGATCCTATTTCCTCACTCCAGCTATCTTTTGTTTCCTTCCTTCGAATACCTCAAACAAGCAAACAACAACAACAACAACAAACGTGATAGCATACAATATTGTATTAAGCCTACTTAATAGTTCGAGGAAAATTAAGCCATAAAGATGTAAAATGAAACTTCATGTAGGAAATCAATCAATAGTTGCATTTATATAAAACAAAAAGAGATTGCAATCGGTGCCTTGAGGTTGCTGGTCTCCTCCGACAAATCTAGGTTCCCACACTTCTACTAGCACTTCATGGATAGCCAAAACAATGAAAATTTTAAGTCCTCTTTGCCTCTAGTATCAAACCAAACCAAAATCACACTATTCTCCCCGAAACATACACTAGAAAGCTACAATCTATAGATGACTTGTTGATTATTAGAACTTACTCAAAAACTCTAACCAGCTTAGAAGGATGGGGGTTGGTTCCTCTCATCATGGGAGAAGGTATTATCTCTTGAGTTTGTTCCATCCTAATAGGGTAAAGTAGCCCAAACTGACTTCCTCGTCTCCATCTGGCCCAACCATCTACCAGACTTCTCTTACGAAGCTTCTAGACATGGAAGCTCAGGCTCCTTATTTAAAAAACCTTCCAAAAGAGGATCAGCGCAATTGGGAAAGGGATCAGTAACTCCGTATGGTGTGAGGGTTAGTTTTAATCTCTGCAAATTGGTAGGAGGAGGAAACTAGTCAGTAGTGCTGGTCTTGTAAATTGGGATAAAAGGAAGATTCTTGGGAAATGATGCAAAGGGGAATTATTTTTCTCATGAAGAGGGACATACTGGGAGTTTCTTCATGATGGGAAAGCATGTTGGGTTCATTATATAGGTCCTCTAGGATCATGGACAGGGAGTACAGGGACAATGAAAAAATGTTGTGTAATAGTAGTTACTCTTGCCTCCCTCCACTAGATCTTCCTCAAGAGGAAGAAAGGAAACCAACAAAGAATCAAAGGAAACCACCATATCAAAATAAATCTTCCAAGTCATAGGATAGCATGACAGGGGGAGATTGTTTACAAGGGGAGAAAAAGTGCATGGGGAGCATGCTAGTTTATTTTTCGTTGATTTTAGAAGGTGTGATGTACCTCAAACAAAAAACGGTGAGGAGAACTCAAAAAAAGGAAGAAGTATCTCAAGAAATAAATGGTGAGAAAAAATAATAACACCCAAGGAGAAGTGCATCATAGGGGGAGTAACATTCACAAGAGGAGAAGAGCAGAGGAATGTAGTGCACTATTTTCTACTTCTACGCTTGAGTTATGCAATGTTTTTATATTTGATCTTGGTATTTCCATCAATGCAAAATGGGATGAGTGTTAGAAATATGTTGTCATTGCTGACAAAGTTGAAGCAACAAATGTCAAAAGAAAATAAGTTCATTGCAAAGGCATTAATGGGTGCAAGAAGAAAAATAAAAGTGAAGAGACCTTGGAGACATTTTTAGTCAAAATATCAACTCAAGTGTACTTTGGACCCACTTAGATGGATAGAAATCAGAAAAATATTTTCAACAATATATTAAAATATGAAAAACACCTCGTTGATTAAAATTTATTGATAATAAAAGTTGCAATGTTAAAAGTCAATTTTAACTTGCTTCAAAACATAGACCCCATGGACGAATAAAATATTATAATGGAAAGTGTTGAAAGGTCGTAACCCAGTGTAACAGGCATGTTGATTGGTAGAAGTCTATAGTAGAGGACCCACAAGATACCTCATCCCATACCTTAAAATATTATATAAAATGGACCTCAAAAGAAATGGATATGTGCATGGTTAGCTTTTGTCGAGAATGCTTCTTGGCAAGAATATGGAAATGCTAGACCTCACAACATTAGAGGAAACCCCTCAAGGCACTATGAGTTATCATTGATATTTGCAGTAGGATTGGACCCGTTGGTTTTTGCAAATAATGAATAAATTCAAAGGAAAACCAAGGCCCGAGACCCTATTTCTACTGTGGCTTCGATGACGCATGGTAAATTTTGATAAGCTTGAGGTGATTATGGGGAGGCATAGTGAGCATGATGATGTCAGCACATGGGTGACACATGGCATGTATTTTTGGCACTTTCAGGTGGTCGAGCGCACCAAACCCAGGCAACATGTGTCACCACTCAGAAGGCACCATGTGGTGATAGTGATGTAAGCATAATGTCATATTTCAATTAACATCCTCAAAAGAAACTAAAGGGAGAAATGGAAAGAAACCTCCAAGAAGGTGAAAGTCAAGAGATGGAAATGAGAGACGACAACTAACAGTGAAATTATTGTTCCAAGAAAAACATGGTAGATAAGTCACCTTAGCTAAAATTTCATTAGTTGTAGTAATAGGTAGGCGAACCCATAGGAATATGCCCTTAGATGAAATGATCTCGACAAAAATGTGAGGGAAATCCATAGAGTTTTTTCCAAGAAATTTTTTGGCGAGAAAATAAAAATCTGGGGATTCAGCTAAAGCACCAAGACATGGTTTGTGTCATGATGTGACTGTAGGTGTATAAAATGTTGTTGTGTACAAAATGAGGGCTTGTCATATGTGTCATGGAAGAATTTTATCATTTGTGTAATGTAATGGAGGTTTCCCCCTTGAGGAGGCCAATTTTAAAGTCATTGATCTATTTCTTCCTCTATTTTGTGAGATGGTTGCATAACATTTGGTATTAAAGCTTTGGATTCTAGGGTTTCACTTCTTCAAACAAGTCGTCGTGGAATTTTCCCTATAATGTTTTTTATACGAAGCTTCAGAATATGAAATTAAAACCCAATTGAGCCGAAATCATGATGAACCTCATTTCTAGATTGTAGATCTTGTCTCACTATATTTTCAGAGATATGAACTAATGAAGCTAGGTTTTTTGCAGGTTCACGAATTTTGTCTCAAATAGGTGACCTTGGGAAAAGTTTCATAACTTTCTCTCTGCATATCAGATTGAAATTTAGTAATAAGTGAAAGGAAGAGGATGGACTTTAGTTTATTGTCTATCGTTTTCATGGCCGAAGGTTGAAATAGTGACATGTAGAACTTCATACAATTTCACTCTACTGAACTCTTCTATAATTGGGCCATTGTGGGAGATTTGGCATAACTATTTATTTGAGAATCCAATATCGATCAGGGTTGTGGGTTTGAAATAAGACTCATAGGGCTACCACAAGATGAAATTTCAAAAACTGGAGGGATGAAATTACAAAGTTACATTCATTTCAATATCGAGCTCCTAAAGGAAGAAAAAGAATGACTTGAATCAAGAAAATAAAAACACCTAGTAAGAAAACTTAGATGCATGATTTGAACAATGTGATCAAAGATAAGATAAATGATTTTGTATATGAAATGGAAGCTAATATTGATGATATAGAATCAAAATAAAAAGGAAACACGGAATATTTGAAGAACAATAGGGAAGGTTTAAAGGAAGGTTGGACAAAGTTGCTACATGAAAGACTTCCTAATGACGAAAAGGTAGATATGAGGAAGTTTGATGGCAAGGATTCAATGACTTGGATACTACATATGGAGAAATATGTTAATATACATGACTTGAGAAAAACACAAAATATATATATTGCATATTTATATTTAGAACTGAATCAGTTTGTATGATATAGAAGGCTTTGTTCTTGTAAATCACTTGTCACCTCGTGAATTGTTAGGGAGGAAATGATAGTACATTATGAGGATACAAAGAGAAACTCCTTCTTTAGACGATTGATAAATCTCAAACAGAAGGGTTCAATGTTAGAGCACATTGAGGACTTCAAGAAATTGAATATAAGGGTAAATGATATGTTGGAGAAGCATAGGATTGAAGTCTTCATAGAGAATTTAAAGGATAACATCCAACATGAGGTTCACCTTTGGGAACCTAATTCATTGGAGAAGGCATTTAGGCTGGCAAGAAAAATTGAAATAAAAATTATGGCAACAAGGAAGATGACCACTCATAACTATAAATATGGAGGTGTTGTTGCTCCTAGCCTCCCATAACCTACAAGGTTGACACCACAACAATTGGAAGAAAAAATATCAAAAGGGATTTGTTACAATTGCAGTAGAAAATACACGAAATGTCATAAGTGTGCGAAGAAGAAATTTTTTTACATAGATTTTGAAGAGGAGGGAGAAAAGAATCAAGAAACATCAAAAGAAGAGGATATACACTATGAACCAACTCTAGAGAAAGAAATGAATCCGACCATACCTTGTAATGCATTGGAAATAATTACCATTGCTCACACTTTCAAGATAGGACATATCAAGAAGCAAAAGTTTCAACCAATGGAAGATCACATCGAGCATCAACAATAAGTTCTCCATATTTCAAAGGATAACCTCACTTTGGCACATAATTAAATGAAACAATAGGCATATCAACATTGCAGGGACATAAGTTTTGATGTAGGTGATTGGATATTTTTTACAGCTACAAACATGCAAACAAATGTTCCTCAAGCAAGCTAAGAAGGATGATAAATTATCACCAAAGTACTATGGTCCTTACAAGGTGTTGCAGAATATTGGTACTATGGCATACAAATTGGAGGTTCCTGCATGTTTTTGAGTGCACCCAGTTTTCCATGTTTCATGCTTAAATAAGGTTATAGGTGACAAACTCCCATTTCAAACAATATTACAGAACTTCACAAGGAAGGACAAATCGTATTGGAACCTGAAGTAGTGGCAGAAATAACAACCTAACAACTACGAAATCAATCAATTTCAGAGTATCTCATCAAGTGGAAGAAGTTAATCATTGAAGATACCATATGGAGGCTGAAAATTTTATGCAAAAGGATCCAAAAATACTCAGGCATTGAGGACAACATTTTTTTTAAGGAGAGGGGCATGTTAGGTCCCTATACTACTAGGGTAGCCCATTATTGTTATTAGTGCAATCCTATTGTTGTATTTTTATGCCAATGTAGTCCTGATATTGTTATTAATGTGCCGCATAGAAGCCATTATTGTTAGTTGTGCCTTTACATTATTATTGTTATGTCAACTCTAATTATATTGTGACCCCTTATATTCCTATATATAGAAAGGAGGTCTTTTCATTTGTATTATGGAATAATTGTTCATTTGTGTAATGTAAAGGAGGTTTCCCCCTCGAAGAGGCTAATTTTTAATTTCTTGATCTATTTCTTCTTCTATTTTGTGAGTTGGTTTCATAACAATGTGAGTATGTTAGTGAATGTTGGTGATCAATGATCAAAGATTGCTAAAGGTGTTTTGTGGCAATTACTTGAAGAGAAAAAAATATTTTTTCTTTAAGGAAGTGGCCTTCATTATTTGAGATTGAAAATGGTATGAAAGAACAACCATTGAGGCCAAGAAAGTGGTAGCTTGCAAATAAGGGGTTGTAACTCCTTCCACTAGTTGATGGTAAACATTTGGGGGTTGGAGCCACTTTTCATAGTAGTTGATAAACTTAGGTGATATAGCTCCTTTTAGTCATAGTAATCCAGGGGATATTGGTGGCCTCCTGCTAATTCCACGTGGATCCCCTCTAGTGCTTCTTTCAGTTCTTTCAGTTTCCTTAATTATAGCACAATTTACTATTTTTAGCAGTTTTTCGTGTCCTAAACTTCCGGAGCCGTTTTGAGGCCCTAAACGACGTTTCTTGGGAAATCTACCGCCAACATTTTTTTTTGTCTAAAAGTCATCTTTTTCTTCGTATTCCTCGGAGAGATCTTTCCAACGGGCTATCATGCGCGTCAAACAAAGATAAGACGACCAATTCGCGACCCCGGGAAGTTGATGTACCAACTTACCCAAAAACGCGACCCACAATTTGGCGTTTCATCTTCCAGGGTTAGGTTTTGGAAAGTGAAGGGTTTTTCCATTGTTTCTCAACAATAAATAGGCCTTCAAGCCTAATTTTAACACAGTTGAGAGGCATGTAGCCACACATCTCTTCTCAGAGATAAGCTACCATCACCCTAGCTGGTTTATTTCTATTTCTGGTTGTAAGCATATTTCAGTATTTTCCATTAATGAAATGAAGTATTATTTCCGTTGCATCTTTGTGTATATGGTTATCTCTGTATTTTATTGCGTTCCTGTTTAAGTCTGATCAGTGGTATCAGAGCGGTCTGTTTTTCTCTGTTTTTTCTTTGCATGTCCCCAACGAGGTCGGAGATATAAGGAGTTAGGGCTTGAACTGGTCGAAACCTTTGCAAGACCAACCTCGCAAATCCCGACGGCCTCCCATGGCGGATGAGAAGAAAGATGAGGGGGCAGGAGATCCTATCAAAATCTTGCTCGAAGAAGCCCTCGAGCGGCAAAGGAACACGATGATGGATAACTTTGCGCAGATCCTTCAGCGGCTACCTATAGGTGACGCATCGGCTTCCAGCAGCTACTCTGGAAATGCTACGCCCTTTAAGGTACAAGTGAATTTCGAAATCCCCATCTTCGAGGGTAAAATAGACGCAGATGCGGTAGATAAATGGTTAAATCTGCTAGATGGGTATTTTTCTGTTCATGAATTTTCAAGTCCGGAAAATATTGTTTTCGCTCTTCGCAAAGCAGGCCCCCACGTCAAGGACTGGTGGGAAACCTACTCCGAGCAGAAGGATGAAAGCACAGGCTCACTATTTTCGGCCACACCCACTTCGAATGACTTCCGGGATGCCATCAAGGAGCAGTACTACCCTGTCAAAAGCTATGAGGACAAATACATCAAATGGACCACACTGCGGCAGGGACGAGATCAAGATGTGTGAGAGTTCACAAACATTTTTCATACCCTTCACACACAGCTGGGTATCAAAGATTCTAAGCTGCATCTGGTACTCAAATACCGTGGCTGCCTACACAGATACATCCATGAAGAGATGGAGTTCTTGAACATCTCCTCACTCGGTACAACATACCGATACGCTGTCAAAATCGAGCAAAAGTTCAAACAAAAGAAGCGAGACTTTGGATCTTCTAATCCGAAGCCTAAAGGACAAAGCCAAGGCGGGGTGACCCAAGACAACCCGTTGAAGCCGCAAGAAAAGAAAAACACCACAAAGCCAAAGAAGGACACAGGAAAGTGGTGTGAGTTCCACAAGAGTCCCACTCATAACAGAAGTGAGTGTCGGACCAAGCAGTCACTGGTGGCTGAGTTGAAGGCTTCCGAATCAGATACATGTTCTGATCCTGAGCCAGAACCCGACAAGGAGAATGGCAAAGGGAGGTAGATCATTGATGCGGATACCAGCGCCACTGTTGCCACTACCAAGATCCAGAAGAATGAGCCCGAAGAGCCAGAGGAGGGAGAATGTCTTTCCCACTCACAGATGTGGGTGAAGGGTTCGCCACTGCAATTCATTGTCGACAGTGGCAACGAAAAGAACCTTATTTCAGCAGAGGTTCTGAAGCGGTTGGGCCTACTGACTACACCACACCCACAACCGTAAAGTATCGGGTGGCTTCATGAAGGACGAGATCTCAAAGTTCGCCAGTAGTGCCGCCTTCCCTACAGCATCAAAACCATTCACAGATGAGGTATTGTGTGATGTTACACCTCTGGATGTTTGTGATGTACTATTAGGCCAGCCATACTTGTGGAGCTGACATGCTGTGTATGAGTCAAGGCCTCGTTCTGTCATTATTTCTTTCGATAATTCATTATACAGGATACCGTAGGTAGCCCCACCTACCGCCGCCTCTTTGATCATTGCTAAGAAAGGCAGCAAGCTCATATCATAAACTAGGAAATTTATTTCTTGTCTGGTTCACCCCCAAAGTAAGGGGAAGATCGTTGCTACATCCATGACCCCCACAAAGGGTTCCTCCACGCAGCAGCAGCAGCAAAGGGATACGGTCATGACATAACGTAGGAACAAATTCTCCTCACGCACAGGGGTACTACACAAGTTTCAGGTGGGCAAGAAAGTCTGGTTGCATCGACAGAAAGAACGCCTTACCATAACCCATCAGAAGCTCAGACCACTCCAACATGGTCCTTACACCAGTACCAAGGCTACGCGAAACAATGCTTTGGCGCACATCATTCCTCCATTCCTTCGCCTACACCAAGTGTTCAATGTGGACCGTCATCGACCATGCTTCCCACCATTACTGGACA
Organism: Pinus taeda; assembly: GCA_000404065.3. Classification (NCBI taxonomy): domain Eukaryota; kingdom Viridiplantae; phylum Streptophyta; class Pinopsida; order Pinales; family Pinaceae; genus Pinus; species Pinus taeda. Next base: position 61,740 of record APFE031583636.1, on the reverse strand, counting down.
CATCAGAGATTGCAGGACAAGTTCAGCAGATGGAGGAACTCAACGCGATGGGGACCATTGCTTCCTAAGGGGGGAGGAATGATCTAGGTGGATATTGGTGGCCAACCGCTAATTCCATGTGGATCCCCTCTAGTGCTTCTTTCAGTTCTTTCAGTTTCCTTAATTATAGCACAGTTTACTATTTTTAGCAGTTTTTCGGGTCTTAAACTTCTGGAGCCATTTTGAGGCCCTAAACGAAGTTTTTTGGGAAATATACTGCCAATTATTATCTTTTGTCAAAAAATCATCTTTATCGTCGTAGTCCTCGGAGAGATCTTTCCAACGGGCTATCATGCGCGTCAAACGGAGATAAGACGACCAATTCGCTACCCCGGGAAGTTGATGTACCAACTTACCCAAAAACGGGGGCCACAATTTGGCGTTTCATCTTCCAGGGTTAGGTTTTGGAATGTGAAGGGTTTTTCCATTGTTTCTCAACAATAAATAGGCCTTCGAGCCTCATTGTAACACAGTTCAGAGGCATGTAGCCACACATCTCTTCTCAGAGATAAGCTACCATCGCCCTAGCTGGTTTATTTTCTATTTCCGGTTGTAAGCATATTTCAGTATTTTCCATTAATGAAATGAAGTATTATTTCCGCTGCATCTTTGTGTATATGGTTATCTCTGTATTTTATTGTGTTCCTGTTTAAGTCTGGATCACATAGATAATAAATCAGGGAGTTGTAGCTTCCTTCTAGTTGTAGCCAGAGAACCTTGTAACAACAAGTAGAATCTTTCCTTTAAGAAGTAATTTGAAGAAACTTTGAAGAATCTAGGTGTTCCATGTGTGCTTGAAAAGATTGATTCTTTTCTTACTGATATGAATTAACTTTTGAATTGTTTATTGGTTTCCTAGTATTCTACATAAGTAAAATAATTCTTTAAAATTTCCTACAATGCCGATTCACCCCCCTAGTAGTTTCCTGATTTGTAACAATTTATATTAGAGTGAAACCATGTATCAATCAATATCATATGCCAAGACAGAAAGTGCAAATTTATCCCTTTATAGGAAGTCAAAGGAGATAATTCCACCTTTGGAAATAATGAACCATGAAGGATAATTGAAAACGCACAGTCAATGTTGATGATCGAAGGAAAAAAATCAGAATGTTCTACTTGTTGAAGGGTTAAAGTACAATATACGAATTGTAAGTCAAATTGTTGGTTAAGGGTATGATCTCACATTCCATTTGAAAGGATGTGAAATAATAAAAGTAGGTTCAAGAAGATTGGTAGACAATGTAATTATGTATATAATGCACCTCCCAAATAGGTAAAATATAAGACCGATCTAAACACTGCTAGGCACATAAAGGCTACATTAAACCTTCCTTTTTGCACTTAGTAACATTTTCCTAGTTATTGAGTTCTTAGTAAATTCAAGGATAATTTTCATTCTTTATGTTCCTAACATGATTATTATGTAGGATAGTAAGGGGGTTGTGTAAAGATTTCAAGGACATCCAACCAAATATATTCATGGGGCCGAATCCCTACTACAAAAGACTTTCAACTTAGCTGGATGAGGATAATAAATACTCCTTCCTACTATTGCATGGTAACCTATGAAAAATTATCTATTATTTTAGATATTTTGGAGGGAAGGAAGTACTCCCTTCAAGGAGGCTACCCCATACCCATTTAGTATAAATATAGGGAACGAGTATCCAAGTAGCATAAGTAGGAGTGACTGATCCATATTTATGAAGGAATGAAATGAAATACATATGTAAACAATAACAAAGAGATAAAATGACAAAAAAACTTCAATTCATTAATAAGAAAGTACTGGAAATTATTTACATGCAGGATGTAAGTAAACTAGCTCAAGCGATGGTATCTTATCTATGAGAAGAGATGTGTTGGCTACCCTCCTTTTGAACTTTATTAAAATGAGGTGTGAAGGTTGATTTATTATTGAGAAACAATAGAAAAACCAAAATATCCAAAAACCTAACCCTAGGAGATGAAGTGCCAAAAATCTGTGGGGCCCATTACGGTAAATTGGTACATCAATTTCCCGAGGTCATAACTTTGGCATATGATCCCTATTTGATGTGTATGATACTGCATTACAAATAACGTTTTGATTGAAAACTCAAATTGCAAGTTATAGGTTTTCCCGTTTTCCGAAAAAACATCATTTATTGCCTCAAAACGACTCCAGAAGTTCAAGATCTGAAAAACTACCAAAAATAGTAAATTGTTCTACAAGTAAGGAAAATGAAATAAATAGTAGTGTGGGTCCAAGTGGAATAGGTGGGTGGCCACCAATATCCACCTAAATCATTCCTTTCCCCTTAGGAAGAAATGGTCCCCATTATGTTGAGTGCCTCCATGAGATGGGGAAACTTCCACTGAATCTAGTCCCTGACGAGCCAGTTGCCTTGGTGCAGGAGTTGGGAAACTTTGAAAACTTGATACAGTTGGATATTCTACTGAAAATTTCTCTTGATATGCATGTCCATGATCCGATAAGTTGTGGCCTATTCCATATAGTTTGGGTTTAACCTTGTTGGTGTGAATTCTTCTGCAATGTCTAATGTGTCTAGTAATGGTGGAAAGTATAGCTGAAGGTGGCCCACATTGAACATTGGGTGTAGGCCAAGTAATGGGTGAATGTGGATCTCAAAATAATTGTCTCCCATAGCCTTGGTGATGGTGTAAGGACCACATCGGAGTGGTTTGAGCCTCTAATGGGCTCTAGTAAGGCGTTATTTCTGCAAAGGTAACCAAACTTTGTCGCCCACCTAAAACTTGTGTGGCACCCAATGTTGATCATGTTGATGCTTGTACTTGGCATTAGAATTCTCCAAGATGTCACAAACCTTCTCGAATATGTACTAGATGTGTTTAATAAACTTTTTGGATTTATCAGCCTCACACTATACATGTGTGGATTATGTTTGTGTAGTCACATGAGGCATGGAAACATCAATGAGACACAATATTTTAAATTTTAGATCAACTTGGAAGGTACTGTGATTAGTAGAGCTATGGAGAGCTTTGTTATATTTTTGTTGCACATAGGGAAGGCTCACATCCTAGTTTTGTGGATGCTTGGAGTTTTGCATGTAGAGTATGTGCATGATCATGTTGTTGATGAACTCTATCCGGCCATCAGTCTAAGGATGGAATGCAGTCAAATTGGTGAGGTTGGTGTCCAATAGTGTCTAGAGTCTTGACCAAAATTTGATCAGGAATCTCCTATCCTGATCTAATATAATGGTCTGTGGGATCCTGAAATGTACCCACCCTAATTCAAAGAAGAGTTTGGAAGTGTCTGTTGTTGTGATACTCTTCTTGCAGGCTCCCAATATAGTCATCTTAGAAAATTTATCGATGACCACAAATATGTAGTCATTACCATGCTTGGTAGAAAGAAGGCTAGACTAATAGTCCATGCAGATGGATTCCCAAGACTGGATGGGAGTAGGCAGAGGAGTGTACATGCCTTTCGTCTTGATGGTTGGCTTGGAAATGGAACATGCAGTGCAAGATCTATTATATTTTCCAACATATTGTTAGCGCTTTGGAAAATAAAATTCCTTTTGTAGTACAACCAAAATTTTCTCCACAATAGAGTCTCTTGTGACCCAACTGTAGTGTGCCTCCAAAACCAGCTTGGCAAGCTCTCTTGAAGGAATACAAAGGTAGCTTAGGTAGCATAATAATGCATCATAGAGGTGGAAATTAAGAATTTTCTTGCCATCCTATTAGGTCCCTATAATACTAGTGTAGCCCCATTATTGCTATTATTAGTGTAGCCCACTTTTGTTCTTTTTGTACCCATGCATCCCCCATATTGTTATTGTTGTGACCCATGGAAGACCACTATTATTATTGTTGTGCCCTTACATTAATCTTGTTATGTAGGCTTTGATTATATTGTGACCCCACAGGATCCTCTATATACTAAGGAGGTCTAATCATTTGTATCATCCAAGAATTATTTATTTGTGTGATGTAAAGGAGGTTTACCCCCTGAAGAGACCACTTTTCAAGTCGTTCATCTATATTTTCGTTAGTTTTGTGAGTTGATTGCATAACATTTGGTATCTCATCTTTGGATTCTAAGGTTTCACTTCTTCAAACATGCCATCTTGGAATTTTCAATATAATTTTTTTTATATGAAGCTTCAAAAGATGAAATTTCAATCACGTGGAATCAAAATATTGGTGAACTTCACGTATGAATTTCAGATCTTGGTTTTCTATATTTAGAGATATGACTTGAGGAAGGGTTTTATATGCTCCAGAATTCCATCTCTAATAGGTGACCTAAGTAGAATATTAATAACTTTCTCTTTGAGAATCAGATTCAAATTTCAAAATAAGTGACTGAAATGGCACGAATTGTAGCTTTTCCTATATCATTTTTATGACTAAAGGTTGAAACAACGGCACATTTCACTCACAAAGTTTCTCTACTGAACCGGTATATAATTAGGCCATCATGGGAAATTGGTCATAACGTTTTCTTGAAGAGTCCAATATTGGCCAGGCTTATGGCATTAGAAACAAAACTCAGAGGGATACCACAAGATGAAATGTCAGACCTTGGAAATATGAAATTACATAGATACAATAATTTCAATATTGAGCTCCCAAAAATTAAGAAAATGGTGTGTATTTTTCAAAACTTTGCAACTTTTGTTTGAAAAATCAGTTTGAAGTGATTCAAAAGGCATAATCAAGCATATCTATTGTTGTTTGATTCTGAAATTCCTCGAAACAAAAAAAATGGGCACACCTAGTAAGAAACTAGAAAGCTCTACTATGATGCATGAAGAAGAGGAATACATGTAACATGATATATTAAAATTATGAGACCAAGTGCAACAAAATTCGCTCTCACAAAGAGTAACCAAAAATGAATTTGAAGCGATGATGAACATTAAGATGGTTGTTTTAGAAGTGAAAATAAAAGGGGAAATGGAAAGTCTTAAGGATGGTTTAAAATTAGATATGGGAGTTTTTAACGTAGACATGGACAAGATGAATGTCAAAATGGAAGGCTTGAAAAAGTTGCTGCAAGAAATGCTTCCCAATAGTGACAAGGTAATCCATGAAAATCATGATTAGGAGAAAAGGAATATTAATTATGATTTTAGAGACTCTAATGGTGGGTTTAAGACCACCACATTCCAAAGATCGATATGAGGAATTTTGATGAAAAATATCTGATAATATGGATACTACAAATAGAGAAATATTTTGATCTCTATGATGTGAAACACACACAAAATGTATGCATTGCATCTATATATTTAGAACTTGATTAGTTTGTATGGTATCAATGGATTTTTTCTTGTAAACCACTTATCACTTGGTCAATTTGTATGGAGTAAATGATATCAGATTATGAGGATACAAAAAGGAACAACCTCTTTAGCCAATTGATAAATCTCAAACAAAATGGTTCAATGAAAGGGCACATTGAAGACTTCCAAATATTAAATATCAAGGTAACTAATATTCAAGAGGAGAATAGGATTGATGTCTTCATAGGGAATTTAAAGGATAACATCCAACATGAGGTTCACCTTTGGGAACTTTATTCATTGGAGAAGGAATTTAGGGTGGCAAGAAAAGTTAAAAGAAAAATTATGGAAACAAGGAAGTTGAACACTCATAACTATAAAGATGGAAGTGTTTCTTCTCCTAGACTTTCACAACCTACAAGGTTGAAACCACAAAAATTGGAGGAAAAAGGAGAAAACGAATTTTTTATGGTTGTGATAAAATATATACTAAAGGTCATAAGTGTGCTAATAATAAATTATTTTACATAGATTGTGAAGAGGAGGAAGGAAAGGAACAAGAAAAATCAAAAGAGGTAGATATACACCAGGAACCAACCCTATAGAAAGAAGAAATGAATTTGACCATATCTTGTAATGCATTGGTGATAATTACCACTCCTCAAACTCTCAAGATAAAATGATATATCAAGAAGACAAATTTAATGGTGTTGATTGATTCAGGTAGTACCCATAATTTTATTCATTGTAAGATAGCTTTCTATATCCATCACTAGAGTTTCAAGTGATGTTCACAAATGGAGGAACTATTAATTTCTTTGTAAATCTCCATAATATGAAGCTAACTATGGGGTAATATGTATTTATTAGTCCCATTCTTTCCATTTGAATTGGTTTTGTTGATGTTGTGCTAGGATTCCAACGGTTACAATCATTGGGGATGATAGCTTTTAATTTTCAAGAACGTTTCTTGACTATTTTTTTGGGAAGGAAAGGAAGTTGAATTACTGGGTATCATGGGGAAACCAAGGAAGATAATCAACTCTAATATCATGACGAGTATTATGAAGAAATAACAACACAATGTAAGTACACAATTATGCTCACTAGAGGTTGAAACATCGAAATCATCTATTTATCTAAACGTCCAAAAAGTCTTGGACAATCATTCTAAGTTATATGAGACTCCCAAATGCCTCCCACCTATTCGTGATAATAATCATGCTATTCACTTGATTCTAGAAAGTGTTCCTCCAAACATCAGGTCTTACAAATATCCCTATGCCCAAAAGAGTGAAATTGAATGTATGGTTACAGAAATGCTAGAGGACATTATAATTCAACCCAATCAAAGTTCTTTCTCTAATCCATTAGTATTGGTGCACAAGAAAGATGGATCATCGCATATGTTTTCGGATTATAGGGAGCTCAAAAATCTCACTATTAAAGATAAATTTCCCATGCATATATCATCAAATTAGAATGAAGATTGAAGGCATTCTGAAAACAACATTCAGAACTCATGAACGTCATTATGAATTTTTGGTCATGCTTTTTGGCCTTATTAATGCACCTTCCATATTTCAAGGTTTGATGAATTCCACTTTCAAACCCTTCCTTAGAAGATTTGTGCTAGTGTTGTTTTATGATATACTAATATACAACAAGCCTTGGGAGGATCATGATCGACATGTTGAGTGAGCTCTCAAACTATTGGAGGAGAAACAATTATATGCAAGAACCTCCAAATGTATTATTGGAGTACAAGAGGTGGAATGTTTGGGTCATATTGTATCACATGAGGGTGTTAAGGTAGACCATAAAAAAATAAAATCCATTAAGGAATGGAAAATCCCCACAACCCTAAAGCATATTTAAGGATTTCTCAGGTTGACACGATATTAGTAAAAGTGTGTTAAGAATTATGGGAGAATAACACCACCTATAATAACATTACTGAAGAAAGATGAATTTTATTGGACTCCAGAAGAAACTGAGGCCTTTGAACATCTTAAATAGGCAATGTTCCAAGAACCAGTCTTATCTATGCCATACTTAACAAAAACCTTTATTGTGGAATGGGATGCCTTGGGAAATGGAATTGGTGTTGTTTTAATACAAGGAGGAAGACCCATTTCTTTTGAAAGTCGTCAAATAATGTGAAAGTATTTACATAAACCTATTTATTAGAACGAAATGTAGCTAATACTACAAGAACTAAAGCAATGGCGACCTTCCCTAATGGGAAGACACATCAAGATAAAAAAAATAATGATATTATTAAATGCTTTTTGGAAGAAATATTATCTTCAGAAGAGTAGCAAAAATGGGTCACAAAGATGTTGGGTTATGATTTTTAAATCATCTATAAAAAAAGGAATCAAAATGTTTTTGTAGATGCACTCTCAAGAAAGGATGAGGATGTGGAAGCATTGCTTTGTTCCATTTCTATTATCCAACCTGATTACATAGCTCAAGCAAGAAATGAATAGAAGAATGATGAAGAGGTGTGGGAACTCATTCAAAAGTTGCAGCAATATCTGAATACATTTGATACATTTATTTATAAAAATGATTCGTTATGGTATAAAAATCATGTATATATTTGTAAGAATTCCCAACTCAAACAAAATATTCTTTCGGAATTTCACATCTTCTCCTTAAGAGGGCACTCGGGATTTTTAAAAACTTACCACAAGGTCAAGAAGGAATTTTTTTTGGATGTCCTTAAATGTAGTATCAAGAAGTTTGCGGCAAAATGTATGGTTTTCCAAAAAACAAAGTTGAGACAATTAAGACCCCATATTTGTTACAACCTTTACATATTCCATAGTCAACGTTGGGAGGAGGGCAAAGGTTTACCCATTTATTAAGGAAAGAGTGTCATAATGGTGGTAGTTGATAAACTTACCTAGTATGAATACTTTTGTGCATTATCTCATTCTTTTAAATCCAATATAGTTGCTACTGCATTTATGGAAACAATTCAAAAGCTACATGGAAACCCAAATATTATTGCAAGTGATAGAGATCCCATCTTCACTGGAAATTTTTGGATGGAATTATTATCTTGCCTTGGTAATCAATTAGCTCATAAATCATCTTATCATCCTCAATATGATGGGAAAACTAAGATATGAACGCATCTTTGGAAGGATATGTTCATTTCTTTATATCTAATAAACAAACTTAATGGGTCGAGTGGTTACCTCTTTCTGAATGGTGGTATAACACTTCCTTCCATATTGCAACAAAAATGACCCCATTTATGGCACTTTATGGATGGATTCCATCCACTGTCCTTCACATCATCTTTAAAATATAATTCTAATTTCAACTAGTGGAATCTCATATTGAGCATCAACAATAAGTTCTACAACTATTAAAGGATAACCTCACTTTGGCACATAATCGAATGAAAAAATAAGCAAATAAACATCACAGTGAAAGAAGTTTTGATGTAGGTGAGTAAGTATTTTTTTGGCTACGACCATACAAACAAATATCGCTCAGGGAAGCTAAGAAGTATAATAAATCATCACCCAAGTACTATGGTCCTTACAAGGTGTTGCAAAAAATTGGTACTATGGTATACAAATTGGAGCTTCCTCCCTCATCCCGAGTACACCCAATTTTCCATGTTTCATAATTAAATAAGGTTATCGGTAACAAAATCCTAGTTCAAACAGTGTTGCCAGAACTTGATGAAGGAGGAAAAACCATATTTGATCCTAAAGTACTGACGGAAACAAGAACTTGACAGTTGTGGAATATATTGATTTTAGAGTATGTCATTAAGTGGAAGAACTTACATGCTGAAGATTCCACATGGGAGGATGAAAATTTTATACAGAGTCATCCAAAACTACTCAAGCATTGAGTAAAACACTTTTTGAAAGGAGAAGGGAATATTAGATCCCTATAATACTAGTGTAGCTCCCTTATTGCTATTGTTAATGTATCTCCCTATTGTTATATTGTACCCATGTATCCCCCATATTGTTATTTTTGTTCCCCAAAGAAGCCCACTATTATTATTGTTGTTCCCTTACATTATTATTGCTATGTAGGCTCTGATTAGATTGTGACCTCTTAGACTCCTATATATACCAAGGATTTATAATCATTGTATCATCAAAGAATTGTTCATCTATGTGATGTAAAGAAGCTTTCGCTCTCGAAGAGGCTATTTCTGAAGTCATTGATCTATTTTCTTTAGTATTGTGAGTTGGTTACATAACACATCCACTAGCATATTGTATGTGGTGGTGAACTCTGAATCATTTTTGTATAATTGTGGCCATCTAGAGGTCTTGTGGCCACAAGAGTTGACAATAGTAGTCAATGCTGCAAATAGGGGCTGCCTGAGGTAATCTTCCACATGATTGGTGCTGCCGTTTTTGTATTTAATGATCCAGTGGAATTATTGTAGATATGTAGACCACTTTTGGTAGCAATCATTCTACAGCTTCCCTTGTGGCTGTATAAACTAAAGAGGTTGGTGAGTGTTTGATGAACATGTCCTTCCCCCAGAATGTAATGTTTCCACTTCCAGCAAGCCCACACGATAGAAAACATCTCTTTATCATAGGTGGGGTACTTCCAAATTGTATCAGAAACTATATCACTATAATAGGTCATTCGATGGCTATGCTAGGTGAGGATTGTACCAATAGCATAGTTAGAGGTGTTTGTCTCAATTGCACATGGCTATTGTAGGTATGGTAATGTGAATACAAGTATAGAGAAAAGGTAGTGCTTCATGTCAACGAATGCCTTCTGTTGGGAATTAGACCAGGAAAGATTTTCTTTCACTCTACCCTTTCTAACCCGACTCAAATTCAAAGTGATATGGGAGAATCCCAACACAAACCTCTGATAAACATTTTCAAGGCCCAAAAGGTTGAGAATCTTTGTTAGAGTGGTTGGGGCTGACCAATTGTGAATGTCTTGGATCTTAACTAGATCCACATGTGAACGTTGCTTGTCTATGAAGTACCCCAAATATTAGAATTGTCTCATGCGAAAGGTGGATTTCTCCAAGTTGGCACAGATTTTGTGTTTCCATAGGGTTTGAAGGACATGTTGAATGTGTTATAAGTTATCTTCCGAACTCTTTCTAAATATGAGGATTTTTTTCAGATAACAACCATGAGCAAGTTGGTGGAGGGCCGCAAGATGTCATCCTTTAGCCTTGTAAAGTAGCAGGGGCATTTATCAACCTGAAGGGCATGACCAACCTTTCAAAAACACCTTACTTGGATTTGAAGGTTTCCATCCATACATCTGTGGGATTTATTGGAACCTAGTGATAGCTAGACTTCATATCGATCTTTTTGAAGAACTTGGCCCACTTGAGCTAGTTTAGAAGGTCATAAATCTATGAGATTGGATACCTGTTCCTGACAGTGATTTTTTTAGTGCTATATAATTAATACAAGCCTTGATTTCCCATCCTTCTTTTGTACAAGTATAATCGGGCTCTTACAGTGTGAGGAACTCGGTCAAATGTGCCCTTTTTATAGAAACTCCTCAATCTTCCATTTGATCTCTTCATTTTCCAGAATGGAGTGGTAGTATATCAACCCATTGGGTAGAGGTGCTTTAGGAGTTAGATCAATAAAATGCTTTACCTAACAGTGCAAAGGTACCCCTATGGGTGAGGAGATGTCCCCATATTCTTCCATGACCTTATTCACATGTTTTTTTTACATGGAGGAACCTTTCCCGAGGGCCATGGATGTGGCCTTGATATTCCCTTTACTTTGAGAGAGATTTATAAAGTAAACAAATTTCCCGGTCTAGGAGATTATCTTACTGCATTTTTTAGTAGAGATGAAAGAGATGGCAGTGGGTGGGGCTACCTATAGTATATTATATAAATTATTACCCAAATTAATAATGATAGTACAAGGACTAGACCCATACATAACATGACACTTCCACAAGTATGGTTGGTCTAATAATACATCACAAACTTCAAGAGGAGAAACATCATACAATACCTCATCCCTGAAGGGTTTGATGCTGAAAGGAAGGTGACACTGTTGGCCAACACAAATATCTTTATTGTTAGGTCCCTATACTACTAGTGTAACCTGTTATCATTATTAGTGATACCCCCTTATTGTATTGTTGTGCCCATGTAGTCGCTATATTGTTATTATAGTGCCCTTAGAATATTATTGTTATGTCAGCTCTGATTATATTGTGACCTTTTAGACTCCTATATATAGAAAGGAGGTCTTGTCATTTGTATCATCCAAGAATTATTCATTTTTGTAATGTAAAGGAGTTTTCCCTCTGGAAGAGGTTGATTTTGAAGTCGTTGATCTATATTTTCTTCTATTTTGTGAGTTGGTTGCATAACATTTGGTATCAGAGCTTTGGATTCTATGGTTTTGTAGCTCCGAACAGGTCATTTTGGAATGTTCACTACAAATTTTTTCTACGAAGTTTCAGAAGTTGAAATTAAAACCCAATTGAGATGAAATCTTGATGAACCTTGGGTCCAAATTTTAGTTCTTTTGTCAGTATATTTGTGGAGATATGATTGAAGGAAGTTAGGGTTTGTGCACGCTCCCAAATTACATCCAAATCATGTGACCTTGGGAATATTGTCATAAATTTCTCTCTGTGCATAAGATTGAAATTGTGTAAGAAGTTATAGAAAGAGGACAAATTGTAGTTTTTAGTGTATTGTTTTTAGGTTCTAAGGTCAAAACAATGACATGTGGAAGGTTGTACAAGTTCCTTCTACTGAACTAGTCTATAATCAAGTCATCGTGGGATATTTGGAATAACTCTTTTTTGAAGAATCCAATATTGATCAGACTGGGGGTTAGAAATAGGACATAGAGGGTTACTACAGGATGAAATTTCAAAACTTAGAGATCCAAAATTACATAGATACAAAAAATTCAATATCGAGCTCCTACAAAGAGAGAAAAGGTGTGTAGTTTTTTTTTTATTGCATAAGTTTGGTTTGAAAAAATGGTTTGAAGTGATTCAAAGGGAATAGTGAAGCATAATTATCATTAATTGATTCCTCGAAGAAATAAAATGGAACCCCCTAGTAAGAAACCTAAAATCTCTAACATGACTCATGAAGAAGAGGAAGAAATGCAACATGATATATCAAAAATATGAGACCAAGTGTAACAAATTTCAATCTCACAAAAATTAACAGAAGCTAAGATGGATGATTTAAAGAAAGCATGGAAGGTAATATGGATGGTGTGGAAGCTAATATAGCTGGCATCAAAGCTAATATGGAAACTAAGATGGATAGTTTAGAAGCAAAACTAAAAGAAAACATTGAAGGTTTGAATAAAGACATGGAAGGTTTGAAAGGAGGTTTGGAAAATTTGCTACACAAAATGCTTCCTAATGGTGGAAAGGTAGTAGAGGAAACTCATGATGAGAAAAAAAGTAATTTTAATCATGATTTCATGGAATCTAACATTCGATTGAAGACTTGCCATGTTCCAAAGATTGATATGAGGAAATTTGATGACAAGGATATTGTAACATGGATACTGCAGATGGAGCAATATTTAGATCTCCATAATGTGAAAAACACACAAAAGGTACACATTGCAACTTTATATTTAAAAACCAATCAGTTTATATGGTATTGATGGCTTTTTTCTCGTAGACAAATTGTCACTTGGTCAATTTTTATGGAGGAAATGATAGGACATTATGAGGATACAAAAAAAAGAAACACCTTCTTTAGCCAATTGATAAATCTAAAACAAAAGGGTTCAATGCTAGAGCACATTGAGGAATTCCAAAAATTGAATATAAGGATAAAAGATATTCCAGAGGAGGATAGGATTGATGTGTTCACAGGGACTTTAAAGGATAACATAGAACATGAAGTTTTCCTTTGGGAACCTGATTCGTTGGAGAAGGCATTTAGGTTGGAAAGAAAAATTATGGCAACGAGGAAGCCTACCACTCATGGCTATGAAGATGTAAGTGTTTCTACCCCTAGCCTTCCACAACCTACAAGGTTGACACCACAACAATTAGAAGAAAAAAGAGAAAATGGGCTTTGTTACAACTATGATAAAAAATACACTAAAGGTCATAAGAGTGCTCAGAAGAAATTATTTTCATAGATTATGAAGAGGAGGAATAAAAGGAACAAGAAATATCAAAAGAAGAGGATATACACTAGGAACAGAACCTCTAGAAAGAAGAAATGAATTCGACCATATCTTTTAATGCATTGGCAGTAATTACTATTCCTCAAACCCTTAATATAGAAGCACATATCAAGAAGAAAAAGGTAATAGTGTTGATTGATTCGGGTAGTACCCATAATTTTATTCTTTGTAAGATAGCCAAGGAATTGAATTGCTTCCTATATCCAACACCAGAGTGTCAAGTGATGGTTATAAATGGAGGAACCATAAATTTCTCTAGAGAGTTCTATTAATATAAAGCTATCCATGGGAGAATATGTATTGAATAGTTCAATGCTTTCAATTCCAATGGGTGGTGTTGATGTTGTAGTAGGAGTCCAATGGCTATAATCTTTGGGTACGATAACTTTTAATTTTAAAGAACCTTTCTTGAAACCTTTTTTGAAAGGTAAGGAAGTTCAATTAAGGGGTATCGAAGGGAAATCTAGAAAGATAATAAGATCTAATAGCATGAAAAATATTCTAAAGAAAGAACAATGGGGCGTAATTACACAACTATGTTCACTAGAGGTTCCCACATCAAAATAATCTATTTCTCCAAATCTCCAAAAAGTTTTGGACAATCATTCCAAGGTATTTGACACTCCCAAAGGCCTCCCACCTATTTGTGATCATGATCATGCTATTCATTTGATTCCAAGAAGTGTTCCTCGAAACATCAGGCCTTACAGATATCCATATTCCCAAAAGAGTGAAATTGAACGTATGGTTGAAGAAATGCTAGAGGCTGGTATAATTCAACCTAGTCAAAGTTCATTCTCTACTCTATTAGTATTGGTGCACAACAAGGATGGATCATGGTGCATGTGTCTAGATTATAGAGAGCTCAACAAGCTCACTATTAAATATAAATTTCCTATTTATGTCATTGATGAATTATTGGATGAATTACATGGAATAATTTACTTCACCAAGTTGGAACTTTGTTCAGGATATCATCAAATTAGAATGAAGACTGAAGACATTTCAAAAGAAACATTTAGAACCCATGAGGGTCATTATGAATTTATGGTGATTCCTTTTGTAAGTATTGGAAGGGTCATGTTCAACATGTTGACAGGGTGCTCAAACTATTGGAGTAGAAACAATTATATGCAAAAGCCTCCAAATGTTGCTTTGGAGTACAAGAGGTGGAATATCTCGCTCGGATTGTATTTCATGAAGGTGTTAAGGTAGACCCTGGAAAAATTAAATCCATTAAGTAATGGAAAATACCCACATCCGTAAAGCATATGCAAGGATTTCTTGATTTGACAGGATATTATCGCAAGTTTGTTAAGAATTATTGGAGAATATCAACACCTCTAACAACATTACTAAATAAATATGCATTTTCTTGGACTTCGGAAATAATTAAGGCCTTTGAACATCTTCAAGAGGCAATTTGCCAAGCATCAATCTCAGCTACACTAGATTTCACAAAAACCTTTATTGTCGAATGTGATGCCTCAGGAAATGGAATAGGTGTTGTTTTAATGCAAGAAGGAAGACCCATTGCTTTCGAAAGTTTTCAAATGAAAGGAAAGTATTTACACAAAGCTATTTATGAGAGGGAAATGTTGTAAACACTACATGCACTTAAGAAATGGTGACCTTTCCTAATGGGAAGACACTTCAAGGTGAAAGTGGATCATGATAGTCTTAAATACTTTTTATAACAAAGATTATCTTCAGAAGAGTAGAAAAAATGGGTCTTAAAGATGTTGGGTTATAACTTGGAAATCATCTACAAGAAAGGGAAGAAAAATGTTGTCGCAGATGCACTCTCAAGAAAGGATGAGGATGTCGAAACATTGTTTTGTGCCATTTCTATTATCCAACAAGATTGGATAAATGAAGCAAGAGATGATAGGAAGAATGAAGAATAAGTGTGGGAACACATTCAAAAGTTCCAACAAGATCCCATTACATCTGATACATTTAGCTGGAAAAATGATTCGTTGTGGTACGAAGATCACTCATACCTCTGTAAGAATTCCCAACTCAAACAAAATATTCTTTTGGAATTGTACACCTCTCCCTTAGCAGGGCACTCAGGACTTTTAAAAACATACCAAAAGGTTAAGGAGGATTTTTTTGGGATGGTCTTAAATCTGATATTCAAAATTTTTTAGTGGAATGTTTGGTTTGCCAACAAAATAAAGTTGAGACAGTTAAGATCCTGGGTCTATTACAACCTTTATCCATTCTAGGTCGAATTTTGGAGGAGGTTTTAATGGATTTTATCACAGGTTTACCCAAGTTCGAAGGAAAGAGTGTCATCTTGGTGGTAGTTGATAGACTTACCAAGTATGCACACTTTTGTGCATTATCTCATCCATTTAAAGCCAGTACAATTGCAACTACATTTATGGAAACAATTCAAAAGCGACACAGAAACCAAAATATTATTGTAAGTGGAAAAGGTCCCATTTTCACTGGAAATTTTTTGACAAAATTATTCTCTTGTTTGGGTACTCAGTTAGCTCATAGCTCATCTTATCATCCCCAATCTGATGGGGAAACTAACATAGTGAAAAAATATTTGGAAGGATATCTTTGTTTCTTTGTGTGTGATAAATAAACATAATGGGTCAAGTGGTTTCCCCTGGCTGAATGGTGGTATAAAATTTTCTTCCATACTACAAAAAAAATGACCCCATTTATGATACTTTATGGATATCATCCACCGTCAGTCACATCATATGTAAGAGAAAATTATAAGGTTCAAGCAGTGGAAGATCACATTGAGTATCACAAACAGGTTCTCCAACTCTTAAAGGATAACCTCACTTTGGCACATAATAGAATGAAACAATAGGCATAACAACATCACAGCGAAAGAAATTTTGAGGTAGGTGACTGGGTATTTCTATGACTACAACCATACAAACAAATGCCCCTCAAGGAAGCTAAGAAGGATACTAAATTATCACCAAACTATTATGGTTTGTACAAGGTGTTACAAAATATTGGTACTATGGCATACAAATTAGAGCTTCCTGCATATTCATGAGTGCACTGAATTTTCCATGTGTCATGCTTAAAGAACGTTATAGGTGATAAGATCCTAGTTCAAACAATATTTCCAAAACTTAACAAGGAAAGAAAAATCATATTGGAACCTGAAGCAGTCACATAAACGAGAAATTGACAACTACAAAATCGATCAAATTCAAAGTATCTCATGAAGTGGAAGAACTTATACAGAAGCATCAATAACTACTCAAGCATTGAGGACAACACTTTTTCGAAGGAAAGGCGAATTTTAGGTACCTATACTGCTAGTGTATCCCCTTGTTGTTATTAGTGCAACCCACTTATTATATTGTTGTGCCAATTTAGTCCCCATATTGTTATTATTATTCCCCTTAGAAGCCCACTATTTTTATTATTATTCCTTTAGAATATTATTGTTATGTTAGCTCTGATTATATTGTGACCCCTTAGACTCCTATATATAGAAAGGAGGTCTCGTCATTTGTATCATCCAAGAATTTTTCATTTGTGTAATGTAAAGGAGGTTTCCCCCTCGAAGAGGCTTATTTTGAAGTTGTTGATCTACCTTTTCTTATATTTTGTGAGTTGGTAGCATAACATTGTCCTTGGTGAAGCCACCCAATGGTGTAGAATTGTGGGAGTGGTGTGGTCAGTAAGCCCAACTGATTCAAAACCTATGCTCAAATGAGGTTATTTTGGCTCCTATTGTGGAAAATGAACTGCAATAGAGAACCCTTCATTGACATCTATGAGTGGAATATATGATCCCCTCCTTTGGATATTCAAGCTCAATCGTCTTGACCAATGTGGTGGCAATGGTGCCACTAGGTTCTATGTCAATAAAATGCTTCCCCTTTTCAACTTAGAATTGGGGAATGCATTAGATTTTGAAGCTTTTGTCTTGGCCACCAATGAATTCTTGGTGCGAAACTCATTTGTGTTGTGAGTGGGGCTCTTGTGGAACTCGCACCACTTTCATGTTTCCTTCTTCATATTCATGGCACAATTATTTGATTGTGGCTTTGATGGTTTGTACTATATCACTCCACCTTAGATCTGTACTCTTTATTATGGTTTGGGGGCACTCTTTCCGTGCTTCTCATTCAGAGATCCAAAGTCACGCTTCTTTTGTTTAAATTTTTGTTCAATCTTGGTAGATATCAGTATATTGCACGAAGCAAGGAGATTTCAGGAACTCCATTTCTTCCTTAATCTATTTATGTAGACACTAGTGATACTTGAGCACCAGATGTCACTCAAAGTATTTGATACCCACATTTATAGAGTATGTAGAACATTTGTGATATCATGCACATCTTGGTCACTTTTTTGTCACATTGTGGTCCAATGTATGTACTTGTCCTCATAGCTCCCCACAAGGTAATATTATTCCTTGATGTCTTCTTGGAAATATTTCCAAGATGGGTGACAACAAATATGGAGGGTTCCTCGACACTTTTCTCACTATAGGTTTACTACCAATCCTTGACATGAGGGGAAGCCTTAAGGAATGCAAAAGTAATCTTCTACCTGTCAGAAAAACTATGGAAAAAAATAAACTTCCAATAGATTCAACCATTTATCTACAACATCTCAATCTATTTTACCTTTGAATAAATATATATCAAAGTTCATTTGTACCTTGAAGGGTGCAATGCCTCTGAAGTTACTTTTGGATGAATATTTGTCACCGATGGGCATCTGCCAAATGATCTGGGCAAAGTGGTCCATCATGTCATTCCTTTTTAACTTGAGGGATTCTTTGAGAAGAATTTTGATAGGATATCCTATTGCCTCATATTTCTTTTCTTTTTCCACGGGGCGTCATTAGTGTTGGTGGGGATGATCTTTTAAAGGGTCAACCAGTTGAAGTCCCAACTCCTTCTACCGACCTCGTTGGGGAAATGCACAAAAAAATGAGAAAAATCAGACCGATTTGATACCACTGAACTATATTTATTAAGGAATGAAATGAAATATAGATATAAACATAAACACAAATATGTAATGAAAATAAAACTTCAATTCATTAGTAACAAGATACTGATAATTGTTTACATGGAGGATGGAAATAAACGAGCTCAGGTGATGGTAGCTTATCTCTGAGAAGAGATGTGGTGGCTACATTCCTTTTGAACTGTGTTACAATTAAGAGTGAAGGCCTCTCTATTTTTTAGAAATAATTTAAAACCATAAACATCCAAAAACCTAAGCCTAGGATATGAAGGGCAAAAGTGTGTTGGCCCTGTTGGGGTAAATTGGTACATCAAATTCTTGGGGTAGTAACTTTGGCATACGATCTCTCTTAGGATACCTCATCAGAAAGATATATCTAAGGAATACAATCTTTGACTACAAATCCCTATTATAGGTCATTGATTTTCCCACTTTCCAAAATAACGTTGTTTAGTGCCTCAAACTTGCTCTGGTATTTCAAGACCTGAAAGACTGCCTAAAAAATAGTAAATTGTGCTACAATTAAGGAAACTGAAAGAAAGAGTCGTGGGAGTCCAAGTGAAATAGTTTGGTGGCCACCAATATCCACCTAGAGTTGCAACATAATAACATTGTAGAACATTACGAGAAGTTTAGAGTTTAATTTCTGCAATTTTTGCCAAGTACAAATGATTTTTTAGTTAATGGAACTGATATTTGACTTCAGAGCCTAACATATATTTACCTTAAGCGTCTTGGGCTTCTTTGGGTTAGGAACCACTCCTAACACTTGAAATCCCGCTTATATTAGTTTCTTTTAGCATGTGTTTATATCTGCAACTAATTTCTATACATTACTTTGATAAATAGTTATTTAACTACTTTATGAGCAATATTTTCTTAGCATTAGGTGATAATATTTTTCATGTTTACATTGTTCAAATAGAATTTTCATTTCTACAATTGGTTCAATTTATGTTTTGTTATTTATTTGTTTTCCATCATTTGTTGATCACTGTTTTTGTGAATTCCACTGCTTTACAACTACAAGAAACTGTACATCCTTGCACCTTGTTTGGATTAACCTGTCACATGCTAATGTAATGATTTATACATGTGTCATTTATCATTCTACAACCTCTCATCTTCTTTTCTTTCTAACCTTGAATTTAGCATATTCCCTTGCTTGTTGGATTGTCTCTTGTAGCAAAACAAGGAATCTTGTAGCAATTTGCAACTTTCTTTATAGACTTGCTCACATTTCCATCCAACTCATGATTTGAACTCTTTGATATATTACAACGCTCTTGTAACCCTGAGAATGGAATCTAGTGGTAGAGAGACTGATTCGATACCTTAACTTGAATTACTATAGAAATTGCTCATGGGCCTACAAATTAGGATTTACTATTTGCAAGATTTTATTTGAAAAATGTGTTGGATTTCCTTGCATGATATAATAAGTGTGCTTTCACTTCATTGAAATTAGAATAGCTTTCCTTCCAATATTTCAATGATCCGAGTTCTTTTGTTTTTTTTTCTTTCATTTCTTGCAATTTTAGTTTTTCCTATAGCATAGAATAGTTAGATATGTCTCTGCATAACTAGATTTCAATTCAGTACTTCCATCTACATAATAGTATAAAAAATGATGAGATAATACCTATTACACATATAGTGCCAAACCCTTTTATTTTTGTACAAACTTCAGGTTGAAAATTAAAACCATGACCCTTGGCAGTTGCAACATTATTGTTGTAATATTGGGGGGCATCAACTTTTGGCATTGTTCTTAGGTAGGTGTTAAAGAATGTACTATCTTTTTCCTTAATTTATCTATTGTTTCTTTCATTTCATCTCCCATGAAAAAAAAAAAAAATGCATGAACATCTTCTTTTCAAAAATAGATAAACAAACAACATGTATATTTCATTATTTTATTCCTCAAATAGTTAGGGATAGAACATGAACATTTTGACTAAAAACCCCCACTTCCTCTAGTAGAAAATCCATTTTAGGTGATTGTATGTCTCGTACTCTATCCATAGGGATCCTTGAGGCCATTTTTTGTGAGCAAGAAACGACCTTTGAGGAGCTTCTAGAAGGAGAAATACCTTCACATCCCACCAATACCATGGTTGAGAATATGCAACTATAAGTGTTCACATTTCCCAGTAGAGAAAGATATAGAGAAGCTAAAATGGAAAACATTAGTCCATTTGTCCTACCACGCTTCTATGGTTTGACTTTAGAATATCCTAACACTTTCATGATTGAGTTTTTTGTTAATAAATTTACGACAAAGGGATAAATTATTATTGAGATTTATAGAGAGGAATAATAAAATAACTAGAAACAATAAACATAAATATTATACACATAATATTTTTCCAAGAAAACACCAAATCTGGGGAAAACCCCAACCCAATGAGATCTCATTAGCATTGGCCAAAAGCCTAGCCAATCTGGCCAAGTGAACCTTCATCAGTCACCTCCAGGCCTACATTACAATGAAGTATTCCTAGCCTTTTTTAGGATCCATTACATGCAATACCATGGGCCATAATACCATGGGTACACTCTACCATGTGCCCAAAACCCCTACTATTTAACCAGGTCAACCTTGACTCAAACCCCGAGTCAATTTTACCTAACAATTCCCCCCTTAAACTTCACTTGGGGTTCCTTGAATAAGCCAGCCAAAACTTACTAAGTGAGACAATCTCGCTCATTCTAGCCCTTACCCCCTCCAAATTTTTTACTCGGGATTTGCTAACCCGAAATCCCCCTATTACCTAGGTCTAATCAAGACTTTACCAGTAATTACACAGGGGTATGCATGCCTTAGCAGGTATTACAACAATATCCCCATTTACATGCAAATTAAAAATTTATCTCCATTATAATAAATTTTTTTTAACCCTTGTTGCTATCTTTGTACATATGACATCAATGTCCATATAAAAAGAACTCATCTACCGAATTACATGGTTCACTAGACGTTGTATCCTCCAGTTATCTAAGCATTCTTTTCAGGTAGATGGTTCATAAATTAATTAATCCATGTGCACATATCCTCTTCATCCGCTGAATCTCTCATGACCCAATAGTGTGTAGCTTTGCTTCAAAATCTATGGCTTTTGATCCAAAGTTCTAATACCAGTTGGTAAGAAATTTATAATAGAGAGATAAATTATTACTAATATTTACCGAGAGTTACAGAGAGGAATAATAAAATAATGAGCAATAATACACATAAATATTCTACACATATTATTTATCCAGGAAAAACCCAACCTAATGAGATCTCATTAGAATTGGCCAAAACCTTGGCCAATCTAGCCAAGTGAGCCTTCACTGCTCAGCTCTAGGCCTACATTACAATGAAGTATTCCCATCCTTTTACATGCTCCATTACATGAAATACCACAAACCATAATACCATGGGTACACCATACCATGTGCCCAAAACCACTACTATTTAACCAGGTCAACCTTGACTCAAACCCCAAGTTAATTTTACCTAGCATTTTTTATAGTATGCATGACTTATGGCTATACAACTGATGTGTAGATGCTCAAATTGTTCCCTTCTACTCTTAAGGATGCAACCGTTCGATGGTTCATGAGCCTAGGAGGAGAAAACATCACCACGTGGGAGTAAATGAAGCAAACCTTCAACAAGTATTGGGATTATTGCAGATCAAGGGATACTAAATAAAATATATTCAAAATGGTCCAAAGAGAAAATGAGTCACTAAAATATTTTGAAGAAATATTTCAACTAAGTTATATAAGGGCATGTAATTTCACCTTGAATCCAGACTCTTTAAAGCTAGTCCTACTGCTAGGAATCAAGGAAGTAATGAGGGAAACACTCAGCCTAGTGGCCAATGGAGGAGTATATTAGCTCAATTATGATGATATTATAATGGTATTAAAAAACATTCAGGGGTTGTTAGAAAAAGAGGTAGAGCCAACAAAAGCTTAGTAAGTCTATCTTCCTCATCGTTGATTACTAAAAATGAGATAAGAGGTATGATAGAGGATATGAGTAATGAAATATTACATAAAATTTCCATGTACATGGACACCCTTGAGATAAAAGAGAAAATAGGAGGAAGAAAAAAAGGCACTAGCCATATTCTCTCCTAACTGCACTAAAAGACATACTAAGAATTAATTTCCTTTGAATATCATAAAAATATGTTTTGTATATGAGAAAAATCATTCCACTGATAAGCGTCCATCATTTCTAACTTTGAAGGCTATATACTAGGGAGCAAAATGTAGCATGGAACAACTATTCTTTATAAACCAAAAGATTCCACAAGCCCCTAGGTAGTTCCAACAAGGTCTGAATTTCCCCTCTCCTTTAAATTCTAATTATCAACCCTGGTATCCTCTTATCCTTTCACTTTAGCATATGCCACCTCCTTGGTCATATACTCATCAAAATCTTACTCCTCCCTTCCATTCATACCCTACTAAACCTTCTCAATGAGGTAATCCATCACCAGGATGGAGGCCTTAGGTGGCCAAACCACTTTCCCTAATGCCTCCTCCTTAGAAATCTCAAGCATCGCAAGACATTCCTGTGAAGCAACCAATTTTTTTTTCCTAGAAAAATATGGATCCAAACAATAATTAGGCTCAACCAATCTATAGTGGAGAAACTACTTACAAAATTATGTTGTATAAATCTAGGAAAACAACATTAGGTCCAAGAAGCTCCTTCCATATATTCATACACCTCCTCTAACAGAGAAAGAGAAAGAAACACATGTTCCTCAAGTCACCTAACCAAAACCTCCCTATCCTGAAAAATTGAAAATCCCTAAAGAACACACCTTAGAAGAAGCTAAATTTCTGGGAGAGCTAAATAATATATCTTTCAAGATCACTCTCCTTCAATCCAAAAAATATGTTCCTATATACAATAAGTCAATTAAGGAGGAATATCTTAGAAGGCTTGGGAGAAAGAAATTTGATGCCCCTACTATTAATTCCATAAGGAAGCTAGTTGATCTTATTCTTGGGAGAGTAATCATCCCCAAGATCTTAGATCCTAGGATCCTAGTAGTAGATGTGCATATCAATGACATTGCAGTTCCAAATACTCTCATTGATCTAGTAGCTACAATCAACTTCATGGCCATGGAAACCATGCTCAAACCTAAACTCCAATAATATCTACTCATGTCCTCTATTGTGTTATAGCTTTCTGATATTTCCATGATAGCACTGGAAGGTATCATAGAATATGTAACGATCTCTATTGATTCCTGGGAGTATCCCACCAATTTCCTTTTCCATCATCCCAAAAAAATGTTTAATGGCTACCTTCTCATCTTGCAAATACATTGGTTAGCCATTGTTGATGCATACATTAGTTATAGTGTTTGTAACTTGACCATCACTATCTTAAAAAACCATATTGATGTATTTGAATGGGACTATAAGGGGATGAAAGGAGAACATCCTTTTGTGTGCACTCACCATATATATATCAAGGAGGATTATAAACCTATTTTCAAGCCGCAAATGTGAGTGAACCTTGCACTAAAAGGAATTATCAAAGATGAATTGTAGAAAAATTTTGTTGTAGGATTCATTGTTTTGACCTTAGAGAATGAATGGGTGTCTCCCAGAGTCATTATCCCTAGGAAAAATAAAAAATGGAGAATATTTGTTGGCTAAAAAGATCTTAACAATATCAATAGAAAGGATAATTTTTCCTTTCCTTTTATTAACCAAGTTCTTGATGCACTTGTAGGGATGATGTTCTCCTTTTTTGATGGTTTCAATGCGTACAACCAAATCCACATTAGTTCTGAAGATTAGGAAAATATTACCTTTAGATGTCCATGGGGAACATTTTCTTATAGAGTTCACCCATTTGGCTTGTGCAATGCCCCTGCCACCTTCCAAAAGGGTTGTTGTAAGTATATTTGATCTTCTGCATGACTTAGTGGAGAGTCTACATGGAATATTTTACACCTTCTGGGGACAATCTCTAGGAGGCTCTCTCCAACATAAGAAAAGTCTTAAAATGGTGTGAAGAGATTAACCTCTCCCCGAGCCATGAGAAATTCCTATTTGTAATGAATGAATGGATTTTCTTAGGGCATTTCCTCTCTTCAATAGGAATTTGAGTGGACCTTAACTAAATAACCATCATAAAAAATGTTCTTGTTCTTAAAAATAAAAAAGATGTTAGAAGTTTTCTAGGTGTTGTTGGATATTATTGAAGGTGCATAAAGTATTTTAATAAATTTCTTCTCCTCTATTTTCATTACTTTCAAAAGATGCCAAGTTTTGTTGGACAAATTTACGTCAAGAATCATTTGATATAATTAAATAAAAACTAATGATATCACCTATCCTCAAAGGTTTTAATTAGACCCTTCCCTTCCATATCCATACAAATGTATCAGATGGGGAAATTAGGTAAGTGTTACAAGAAACTTTTCACACTTGAGAAAAGGGTCGCGAATCTGGATTTGTCTCCATCCATTATACTTTGCATCAATCCCTTGCAAATCGAAAAGAAAAACTACTACCAAAAGTTATAAGAACCCCAAATTACATTGGTTCAAGAACCTAAATTGAGACACCATGTACTGGTCAAATTGATAGCATAAGGGCCTACATGCAACATGCACAAGTCATCACATGTTTCCTTTACTAAAAGTGTGATGACAAATAGAAATGAGGAAAAATATAAAATAATCTCGTAGTTTCCCCTTTTGGAAGCTTCGGGAGCCGATTCATCCATTTTTTGTTGAATATGATCTCGAATTCCTACTAATGAGGATTTATCCCTTATCTCATGGAACTTACCGCCTTTCAAAGTGGGCATAGCCTTAGTATGGTGGATCTAAACCTTCCTCATTTTCCCTATAAAAGAAGTAACTTCTATAGAGTTTGGGTTGGTGTTACACAATATTTTGTCACACCTCCTGCACTGCCCTGTGACATACCTTGAAGTGCCCGAAATATTACCATAATGGAGTGTACTCATTCATATATTCATTTCAGAGCCTTCCTAAGACATTGAATGGAAAATTCCTTTAGCCGCCCCTGAAGAAATAACTCTTAAAACCTAATTTGAGGATCATCACTCTTAAGAGGCTAAAAAAAGTGATGGCCATATGTTGCACTATGCCAGACTCGCGATGGCATCACTCTATTTACTTGTATACCCATGATGATCTCAAAAAGGAAATTTTCCCAAATAGGATGAGAAGCCTCGCGATCTAGAAGCTTACAGAGTGGCGAGCTAGAGGTTGTTCGACATTGATGAGGTCAAATTCTCCAAACTTGGCCTCTTTGTCTTATCCTATGAGCTACCTCCTTGAGATGAGGGTCTAATCCTATCTTTGGAGAAGTCCTAAATCCCTCTCCTAGTATACAAAGTCATCCTCTCCCATTCCTAAATGGTTGGTTATGTTAGAGGTTGGGTTGGTCTATGTCCATTTGTACCCCTATGTTGATCTTGTGCTTAGAGGTTATTCAATAGATTTGGAGAAGGAGTGTTCGGAGAGTTTCTTGGCTTGGACTTAGATTACCACTCAAGGAGAGCCTTTCAACATCAAGGCTAATATACAACTGCTAGTTCATCTTCCCAAAATATATATGCTCATATATGTATTAGCTTGGCATTCCTTGATCAACTAACTAGGTTATTGTTCAGTTTGCTATTGGTTTTTGGCATGCTTTGGTGTCTCTTGATCACTTGTGCAGATACATAA
Source organism: Pinus taeda (assembly GCA_000404065.3). Taxonomy (NCBI): domain Eukaryota; kingdom Viridiplantae; phylum Streptophyta; class Pinopsida; order Pinales; family Pinaceae; genus Pinus; species Pinus taeda. Next base: position 35,550 of record APFE031583636.1, on the reverse strand, counting down.
GCGCTGAAAGAAGCAAGTAAAAGTCTATGAAATAAGTGATTGGAGGATATCAATAAAGGAAATCAGAATAGCATCAGAGCTAGGTAGGTCATCTCTCTCGTTCTACTTTTCAATTATAATCTAGGAAGATGTCTAGCTGATTGTCACTTCAGTTGCTAGACCCAGTCATTGGGCTAGAGGGATCGTCTTTGTCGATAGAGAGGATTAACCATGTCAAAAAAATGGCGACTCCACTAGGGAGCCTATGACCCTTTCCATCCAATCTTTAGCCCTAACTTTTGACTAGTTTGATAAACCATCCATTTTTCAGCTTGTTTGCATCAGTCTGGGTTTATACCATCACTGATTACTGCCTTAGACTACTACATTTGGATTGTTTTTTGGATTGTTTTTATTTTTTCCCATATTCCTCACCCATCGTGTGTTTACCCTTTATAATCGTGATGGCATCACGGTTTTTACCTTTAGAGTTGCGATGAAAAAAAATATTCATTTTCTGGTCATGTTGAAATCATCACTACTTTTGTTGTACAAAGTAGTGATGCCATCACGGGTTTTCCTATGCAAAGTAGCAATACTCGCGGGTTTGGGTATATCAAGTAGTGATGATCCTTGAATGTGAGAATTTTGAGGTTTCTTCTTGAGAATCTGATGTGTCTTGGCCCCTAAGGTCTTTTCCTATCCTGTATGCTTGGATTTGACAATGTTTTGTTTGATTTCCTTGATTAATTTGCAAAATCTGTCTCGTTGTCTTCGAAGTGAAGTTGGATTGAATTCTAGGGTTTATAGTCATTGGTCATTGCTTGATTCTTGTTGATTTTATTGAGATTTTTTCTTTGTTTATTGATTGGGTGTTCTTTTCTCTAGAATTCATTGAAAAAATCATTTTGCATTTTTTTTATCCCATATTTCGAAATTTACATTTTTGTGAAAATGCATTATATTAATTTCATTGAAAAGTTATTTTTCTAAAATTCATCATTGAAAATAGATCAAATTTTCAGTGATTGAAAGCTAAAAATTGTATTAGGTGCATCAGCTCATTCAAAGCAAAAGGAAAATCATAATTCCTATAAGTGCATCTTTGTGAAGTAAAACCATTTTCCCTTCGGAAAAGTTGTATTTAGGATAGTGAAAAATAGAAATCGTTTTTACTTTTGGCATTTCATTTAGTGAAATGAAAGATTAGATTTCATTTTTGCATTTTGCATTTGGAAGACGAAAGTTAAAGTTAGTAGAAGGAATTTCACATGATCCATTATTGATTGAAATTTCTTCCCTTGGTTAGTCTAGCTTTCATCGAAGTGGAAAATTTCCTTTTCTCATATAGTTGCATCATAGGTGTTTTGGTGACATTGTTTTGAGCCTCAAAACTAAAACTTAATTGAATATAAACTTAAAATCTATCAATTAATCTAAGGAGTATTTGAAACATTAACATTCATACTTAGTGGTCTAGGCTAAAGACATGTTCTGGCGTCTTTAAAAATTAGCAGTTGTCATTCTCTCTTCCATTAGACGACGCTATCACAAACTTGTGCTCTTCGTACCATCACATATATAAAGGGAGACCCCCATAGGTTGCAAACCTTTGTTCATAGGAAGCCGAGTCCGCCACCCTGTAAACATGATACACCGAACACAAGATTCTAGGGGATTTCCAGTGTGTACATCAAGTCCTTGGTAAATTTATTTGTTGAGGTGTATGTTTAGTTCACGGTTACTTGGTAATCCTTTTTTCCTAGAGTTACCTGAGTAGTCATTTTGATCTTTTCTGACTCCTTCAATTTGAAAATATCATCGAGCACTTGTCCTTTCAAGCTCGTTAAACTAACGAAAGTGAATAGAGTCACATTTTCATCCTTTTGTCAACTCTTAAAACATGAAAAGGGAAAGTTTTGGTTTCAAATTATAAAATTAATTAACCACAAAACAACATCCTTCCTATGGAAATACTCCTTAGTAGATCTTAGGTTGATACCAATGGCAACTTTTCTTGAGTCTACCAGTCAAGGAAACCCCTTTGATGTGAATCCTAGTCCTTTTCCTTCTTTCGGAAACACTGGTGCTCCCTATATGGTGACGTTTTCCCCTCCTGGATTGACCATTGGTTTGCTAGTTTGGTTATTTTCGACCTTGGTGGTTCTGAGTGTCCAAACCTCTTTTCAACCAAGTTCTCCTCCTCCTGAACAACATCAACACCATGATGATCCTAAAGCTAACCCTTTGCCTTCTTCACCTGTTTCTTCACCCTGTTCTTCATCTTTTCTCGGTGAAAGTCTAGATTCTAGTAACCGAGAAGCTAAGAACAAGAATAAGAGGATGAAGAAGAAGAAGCGAAATAAGCAAGGGGGAAACCAAGAAGCCATTGTTACATATGCAACTAATGAAGAAAAATATTCCAACAAGCCTCGGAAAGTAAAATTCCCTTGCATGTTATGTAAGGGTGACCACCTTCTTTGAAATTGTCTTGGTATTCCCAAGGTCTTCAAAGTGTGGTCCACAGTTCCACATCAACATTTGTCATCAGTTTCTAGTGATCACGCTAGTGACAAACCCTCAACTAGTAGCATTAAAGCTCATGGGAAAAAGGGAAAAGTCAAATTTCCTTGTAAGTTTACTGAAGGTAATCATCCCATTCACCTTTGTCCTCTTATGGATGAATCTTTTCAAGAGTTAGAAAACCTTACAACTTATCAACCTCGTCTTATGATTGGGTATCAAAAGCTTTTCCCTAATCCTCTGCTAGTTGATCCAGTGTTTGATCAAAACTCATATTTGGTTAGCCCCAACCTCTCTGAAAATGAGTCTCATGAGTTAGTTCTCAACCAACCATTGGTTGAGAAAATGGTAGAATTGACTCCACCTTCAGTTGATCGTACCTTTCAGGTAGAGAGTGAACCTCGTATTGCTCAGGTTCTTCTAGTTTCTTTAGTTTTGAATGAACTGGAGGTAAATCCTCCTATTCTCGAGGTGTACGAGAGAATTTCTTCTATTCTTGTCGAGCAAGAGGGAAGCTCTCATGTTCATACGTTGCCCCCTCCAAGTAGTTTAGTCACTTCTTTTGATTGTAGTCAACTGGCAGGATATCACCTTTCATCTTATGTGCCTATCTAGATTATAGTATAGGTTTACTAGATGGTTGTACCTAGCGTAGTTATAGATGACAGTGCATCTGTTAGCATTCTGTCCTCAAGTGCTTGGCAAGCTTTGGGTTCTCCTCATCTTGTCCCCGTCACCCATAATCTGTTAGCTTTTAACAGAGGAACCAGTCAACCGTTAGGGATCCTTCCTAAGTTACCTATTGCTTTGGGAGGGAAGGATGTCTATATAGACGTGATGGTTGTCCAAGAACTGTTAGATTTTAATCTACTCCTTGGCTGTGACTATGTTTATGTCATGGGAGCTCTTGTCTCTTCTCTCTTTCAAGTGATGTGATTCTCGCATGAAGGAAGCATTTTGATCGTTGATCAGCTTACATTCATTGGTCATGAATCAACTCCCACTCAACCATCATCTCTAAATGGTTCTCATATGCAAGCAGTATCACCCCCGCCACAGGTTAATTATGTGGCCACCTGTTCCATGCCCACATCTATTGATGATCTAGTAGGTGATGTAGTACGCCATGTACTGGGGGCATTGGAGCTTGAGTTTTCCATTGGATCCTTGGACATGTATCCCTTCTAGAGTGTTGTTCTCCCATATGATGAGAAACTCTTGGAATCCATGGCCTCTTTTGGTCAGTGATCAAAGGGATTTGGAGCAGAATTCCTTGTCTTAGGTCAATCTCTCCTTAAAAAATGAAACAAGGGATATAGAGAAATGTTCCTTGCCTTATGTCAAACTCCCTAAAAAATGAAACAAACGATATGGGGATAGTTCTTTTACTATGTCAACCTTGTTAAAAAATTAATTAGGTCCTATGAGCAAAGTTCTTTTACTTATGTCAAGCCCGTTAAAAATGAAATAAGGTGTCATGAGCATGGTTCTTTTCCTGTGTCAAGATCGTTAAAAGATAAAACAAAACCCCTTCCAATTCAAGTCTCTGATTAGATATCATAAAATCCTAGTCGATTCTTTCACTTGATCTCATAAGTGAACCTTCTTTCCATCCACTTAAGTGTATGAAATGAATGTACGGGGGCATGTACATCGAACTGAGTCATTATGTTGGGGGCATGCAAACTTATTCCAAGCATAGTTTGTTTCCATTTCAAGCTTGTGTAAAAATGAAACCAAATCCAAGTAGAGTTTCATCTCATGTTTCAAGATTGTGTAAAAATGAAACCATTCCCACTTTACATCTCATGATTTCCATTTTTATTAGTCGATTTTTTCAATATGAGCCTTGGTTTATTCATTCCATCGCCACCATCTCTTTGGCCGATCATATTCTTTAACTTGCTTGTTTTATCCTTACCTGAGGAACAACTATGATGAGTGGTCTTATCGGCCAACCTCTTGACCTTTACATGTTTTTAGTAATTCCATCATTACCGAAAGCAATTTCTATCCCTTTATACCACTCGTTCCTCTAGGTGGAGTCCTCTTTTAGCTCTTTCCAGACTCAAAAAATATGAAAAGATTGTTGAGTACTTGTCTTTCTGAGCTCGTTAAATTAAATGAGGTGACGTCATCTCAGTATACGTTTACCACGTTTTCAGGCTAATATTGACTATTTGCGAAAAAGGTACACCTTGGTTGACATGGTCAAGAGGTTCTCTCAAATATTGTTTTCTACCCTTTCATGTTCGAGGGACATGATGGAGTTTTCTTTTTCATCTCTTTTTAAAAATATCTAAATATGAAAAAGCTACCGAGTTATTCTCCCATCAGACTCGTTAATATTTTATGACGAAAGACTCGTCACCATGATGAGACCAAGTTTCTCCTTCCTAGGACTCATAAAACTTACTAGGATGGATTCTTCCAAAGGATGAACTTATACGACAAGTATATGGTATCCTCTTCCATCCTGTGTAAAAATAAAGAGGTACTCGCTAGAAATAGTGGGGGAAAAATGAAGATGAGACATCCTTTGCATAGGTAGCATGCCACTCTTGAACATGAAACTTATATGTTTCTCGTGTCGGTTTTCGGACATCATCACTTACTTAGTTGTCCTTCTAGGTTTAGGTGTGTTGGGTGTGGAGCATGATTATTTAGAGGTCTTTGTTTTAGAGGGATGTATTCCCTAGGAAGTTTGTACACCCCTCCACGAGGGGGGTTGCAAGGGGGACTTGTCCCCCCTGCAGGCGTTTGGGGGGGCCGATACCCCCCAGGTTGGGGGGTCTGGGGGCCAGTGGTCCCCTGGTGGGAGTTTTGGGGGTAGCACTCCCAAAGCTAAAAATAGATGTAAATTTTCCTTGTAAAAGTATAGTAATTTCTAGTCAATCTGGGTTGTTCATTAGGCAGATGATCTGACGGTAGAACTTATGTTTAGTTTCGTGTTTTTTTACCCTAGAAGACAACCCCTTTCTTTGTATGAGGGCATTGTATTGAGGCTATGATATAGATGTGTATTCTTCCAGCAAAAAACAAAGAGGTGAGACTGTGAGAGAAAACAAAGGATATTACAGCGGATCTACTGTAGGTTGTGTCTCTTCATTTTGCTAGATAATAGAAAGGAAGGACTGGCTATTCAGGGTGGACGTAGCCCAAATTGGGTGAAACACGTATATTTGTGTCTCTCTAGTTTTATGCATTTTCTATGTTTATGTTTATGGAATATTCTGTGTTCCATTGCTCTGTAATATATAATTTTCTAACAACTGGTATCAGAGTCAAAGGTGTATTTGGCTGATAAACTCGTAGGAAAGAAGGGTTCCTCGTTTGAGTGGGAGAAATGGTGGAAGGTGGTAAGTTTAGGGTCAAGAAATTTAACGGCCAAAACTTCTCATTGTGGAAGATGTAGATGGAAGATTATCTATATACGAAAGCTCTGTACCTACCATTCGGCATAAAAACAAAGATGCCAATGGGCATGACAGATGAAGAATGGAACCTTCTCCATATAAAGGCACTCAGAATAGTATGGTTATGCCTCGTAGTGTCAGTCGCCTTCAACATTTCGAAGGAAACAAAGATAGAGGGTTTGATTAAGGCATTGGTGAAACTATATGAAAACCCCTCAGCCGTAAACAAGGTATTTCTTATGAAACGGTTATTCAATATGAAGATGTCAGAAGGTGGATTTGTTGTAGACCATTTAAATGATTTTAATACTATTACAAGTCAATTAAGTTCTGTAGGGGTAAAATTTGATGATGAAGTTAGAGCTCTGTTATTCTTGTGCTCATTGCTAGAAGGTTGGAATGGTTTAGTAATGGCCATTAGTAACTCTGTTTCTGGATCTAGTACTTTAAAGTTTGATGATTTTGTCGGTGCTATCCTAGCGAGGAAATGTGACGGAAAATCTTCGGTGAGACATCGGGTAATGCTTTAAGTGCAGAGTCTAGGGGAAGAAAAATGGAAAGAGGAAAGAGCTCAGGATATCGCAGTAAATCAAGGAAAGGTAGATCAAAGTCCAGATCGGGGATAGTGTGCTGCAAATGTGGAAAGAAAGGACACCTAAATAAAGACTGTAGATCTTGGAAGGGAAAAGAAAGAGATGCACAGCAACAAAATAATCATGAAGAAAATGTGATAGGTGAGGTGTTACAAGATGGTTTGATTCTTTCTTTCCAAAATATTACTGATTCCTAGGTGGTAGATTCAGGGGCCTCATTCCATGTCACACCTAATAAGAAATATTTTCATGACTATGTTCAAGGAGATTTTGGACAAGACCATTTGGGTGATGATAAACCTTGTAAAACTGTTGGAATGGGTAAGGTTCTTGTAAAACAAAATAATGGAAACCAATGGCTACTAAAGGAGGTAAGGCATGTTCCAGATCTAAAGAAAAATCTGATTTCAACAAGGCAGTTAGGCGGTGAAGGTTGTGTGACAAATTTCACAGATAAAGCTTGGAAGGTCACCAAAGAAGCCCTAGTAATAGCAAAAGGTGAAAAGGTTGGTACGTTGTATTTATCCAAAGGTATTTCAACTCTGTTAATGCTTTAACTTCCAAAGGAGCAAATGCAAAATTATGGCATCATAGGCTCGAACAAATGAGTGAGAAGGGGATGAAGAATATTCACTTAAGGAATTTGTTGCTGGGTTTGAAGAATGTTGATTTAGACTTGTATGAGAATTGCATTTATGGAAAACAGAAGCGAGTCAAATTTCTTAGATTTGGGAAAGAAAAGAAGAGCGAAAAATTAGATCTTGTCAATACGGATGTGTGGGGACCTGCTCAGGTATCATCTCTCGGTGCTCTTGTTATTATGTTACTTTTATTGATGATGCAACTAGAAAAACTTGGATTTATTGTATTAAGAATAAATCTGATGTATTTGATACTTTCAAGAAATGGAAATCTTTGGTTGAGATTGAGACAAGAAAGAAATTGAAGTGTCTCAAATAAAACAATGGAGGTGAATATTGTAGCAAAGAGTTTGATAGGTACTGTTTATAGCATGGAATTCGTAGAGAGAAGATAGTTCAAAGAACACCACAAGAAAATGGTGTGTCAGAAAGGATGAATAAAACAATCATGGAGTGTGCAAGGTGCACGAGATTGCATGCAGGATTGCCTTTACAGTTTTTGGTAGATGTTGTAGATACTGCTGTTTATCTAATAAATAGAGGGCGTTCAACTTTATTGGAAGGTGGTGTTCCAGAGGAAGCATGGACAGGTAAAAAGGTAAACTACTCCTTTTTAAAGCCTTTGGTTGTGAGGCCTTTGTCTATATTAATAAAGAAAATAGAACAAAGCTTGAGGAAAAGTCAAAGAAATGTACCTTTATTGGATATGGTGTTAATGATTTTGGTTATCGCTTATATGATTATGAAAATCACAAAATCATTAGGAGCATAGATGTAATATTCAATGAAAAGGTCTTTAATAATAATCAGTTGTAGGAAAAGAAATAAAAAAAAGAAAACAAGGGATACGTAGTTCTTGATGAAATCACTGAAAAAGTAAAGGTGCCTGAAAATAATAATAATCAACAACCACAACAACAACAACCACCACAACAACAACAGGAACCCCAAACACCTAAAATTGGTGTTAGAAGATCTACTAGGATAAGCATACCCCCTGAACTATACTCTCCTTCATTATATTATTTATCGTTGACTGATTCTAGTGAACCTGAATGTTATGAAGAAGCAATGTAGGTTGAAAGCAGGAAGAAGTGGGAGCTAGCCATGGAAGAAGAGATGGACTCCTTAATGCATAACCAGACTTGGGACTTAGTAAGGTTGCCTACAGGTAATACTACATTGTAGGATAAATGGGTTTACAGGTTGAAGGAAGAAGATGGAGGAAAACAAAGGTAGAAATCTAGACTTGTGGTGAAGGGGTTTGCAGAAAAGAAAGGTATTGATTTCGATGAAATAGTTTCTCCTGTTGTTAAAATGACTTCAATCAGAACTATTTTGAGTCTATTAGCAGTTGAATATTTGCATCTTGAGCAGTTAGATGTAAAGACAACCTTTCTCCATGGGGATTTGGAGGAAGAGATATATATGTAGCAGCCACAAGAATATTGCATAAACATAAATATAGAAAATGCATAAAACCAGAGAGACACATATATATATGGTTCACCCAGTTTGGGCTACATCCACCCCAAACAGTCGGTCCTTCCTTTCTATTATCCAGCAAAATGAAGAGACACAACCTATAGTAGATCCGCTGTAATATCCTTTGTTTTCTCTCATAGTCTCACCTCTCTATTTCTCGCTCGGAGAATACACATCTATATCATAGCCTCAGTACAATGCCTTCATACAAAGAGAGGGGTTACCTTCTAGGGTAAAAAACCGTAAACTAAACATAAGTTCTACTATCAGATCATCCGCCTAATGAATGACCCAGATTGACTAGAAATTACTATACTTTTAGAAGGCAAGTTTACATATATTTTTACCTTCGGGAGCGCTGCCCCCGAAACCCTGGACGGGGGACCGTTGGCCCCCAGACCCCCTAGCAGGGGTGGATCAGCCCCCCCGAATCTCGCGGGGGAAAAAGTCCCCCGCACCCCCCCACATGGAGGGGTGTACAAACTTCCTGGGGTATACATCTGGCTGAAACAAAAACCTCTAAATAATCATGCTCCACACCCAACAGGATGATCCATTTGGCCTCTCATTTGATTATTCCACTTCCTCATTATGACCCTTGGTCTTATGTTGAGTCAAATGTTGCCACACTTTAGAGTCGTGTCACCAATTTGTTTAAGAAAAGTCCTATCTACAATTTATTACCTATACATTGTTTGACTTTTTGCTATAGTATTGAATCCTTCTCATTTCATCCCACTTTATTCCTTGTTTTGTGTCGATGATGGGGGATTCATTATGACCCTCCTTCGATGGGTCACTTCTTATCGACTTTAGCTTATTATTTAGGAATATGACTTAGGAACCCCCTTTTAGTACCTTAGAGCTGGCATGCCCTAATGACCAGTTCTTCCCATTTGCTGACAGGTCATCATTATTGGCTTTCAATTGGGTGATTCAATGAGTGTTTGACCTCAACTTCATTATCACATTCATGGATTGTACTGTTTTACACTGAGAGACATTGTCATTATTGGTGGTTTCTCTCGTAGCTATTAACGATCCACATTATTGTTTGGTAATCAGGTGGTTGTTTAGCATGTTCGACTTCAACACATTTATTTTCATGTTAGTATTTGTACATTGATTGGGTTGGGATGGAGCATAAGACCCTGAGTCTTATCTGTTATGACTTAGGCGGCATGGAGTTATATGTCATTCATGATTGTACACATGTTTCTATTATACGGATGGTTGTGACCATACTATGACACTTTATATTTATGATGATCCTTGTTATCTAGTTGGTTGTGCCCATACCATGGATATTTTCATTTAGTCTTCATCATCTGAATGGTTGTTTCAATGTCGTGGATTCATGTCTTGTTCTCAGATATGTATATTTATATGTGTCCTTGATTTGCAAGTCTCCTGACAGTGTGTGTCCTCGTCCTTGCCAAAAGCTCGTAAAGCATATCATCCATCACTCCTCGTTCCGCCTTCATGCTTTAGGGGGCATCTCTTACATAGTATTTTGTCACACCTCTTGCACTTCCTTGTGACATACCCCAAAGTTCCTGAAATATGACCATAATGCAGTGTACTCATTCATATATGCAGTTTAGAGTCTTGTTAAGACATTTATTGGAAAATGCCTTGAGCTTCCCCTGAAGAAATAACTCTTAAACCCTAATTTGAGGATCATCTCTCTTATGAGGCTAAAAGTCATGATGGTCACATGTTGCACTATGCTAGACCCGCAATGGCATCACTCTATTTAGTTGTATGCCCATGATGATAACAAAAAGGTAATTTTCCTAAAGAGGATGAGAAGCTTCGTGATGTAGAAGCTTCCAAAGCGATAAGGTGGAGATTGTTCGGCGTAGATGAGGTCGAATTCTCCCAACTTGGCCTCTTTGTCTTACTCTTATGAGCTACTTCCTTGAGATGAGGGCCTAGTCATATATTTGGAGAAGTCATAACTCCCTTTCCCAATCTATAAATTGATACTCTCCCATTCCCGAATGGTTGGTGCAGTTAGAGGCTAGGTTGGTTTATGTCCATTTCCACCCCTATGTTGAGCTTATGCTTAGAGGTTATTCATTAGGCTTGGAGAAGGAGCGTTTGGAGAGTTTCTTGGCATGGGTTGTGATTACCACTGAAGGAGAGTGTTTCAAAATCAAGGCTATGGTTGTAAGCTTCCCTTTATTCTTTAAATAATATACAACTGCTAGTTCATCTTCCCAAAATATATATGTTGATGTATGTACTAGCTTAGTATTCCTTGATTATATAAGTAGGTTATTGTTGGATTTTCTATTGGGTTTTGGCATGCTTTTTTGTCTCTTGATCACTTGTGTAGGTACATAAGCATTGAAATAAGCAGGAACAATAATGTGACACAAACGGTTTTAGGATCTCAATAATGGAAATCAGAATAGTATCAGAGTGAGGTACGTCATCTCTCTCATTCTATTTTTCAATTATAATATAGGAAGATGTCTATTTTATTGTCACTTTAGTTTCTAGACACACTCATTGGGCTAGAGGAATCATCTATGTTAGCAGAGCGGATTAACCTTGTCAACAATTAGATTTTGGCAACTCTAATTCTGCCTTTATGTTGTCAGTTTGAGTTTGGAGTTCATAGTCCATCCTTATGCATTGGTGATATTGAATGCTTTATCATTGTGGAAAATAAAGGATGAGAAGGCTTGGAGAGATTTGCAACATCAAGGCCTCAATAGGGGTTGTAATATTTCTCTATTATAATTAATACAAATTCCATTTTTTTCCCATAGATGATGTCTTTAGTTATACATGTGTAGAATAAGGTTCCTTGATCTCTTATTTAGAGTTATTTGAGTATATCCTGTTGTATATCTTGATCTCTTTTCTTATTTCATCTAATTTGCAGGTTCTGCTTTTGGGAGTTAGATTTGGAATTAGAGTTAGAGAGTAAAGAGGCAAGGAAAGATTGCAGACATCAAGTAGGTTTTTCCTCTTATACTTCGAATATATCTAGGGAAAGATAATGTAGCTTGTTTGGTTGTTTCTAGGTTAAGTCATTGAACCTAGGGAGATCGATTATGTACACAAAAGGGATTTTTTTTGGAAAATAGGAAGCTCTAGGACAATTAGAAGGTAAACTCCCTTATGAAATCTATTTTATTAGAAAAAATATGTCTAAGGGTTATCTAAACTACACAATAATTGAAAAGGAATTATTTATCGTTGTACATTCTTTAAACAAATTAAAAAATTACACCACTAATTATTAATTATTTTTTCACACTAATCGTGCAACAATAAAATACTTAATGAATAAGCTCGATTTACTATTGTAGAAATTTGACTTGACTATTATTGAAAAACATGGGAAGGAGAACATTGTTGCAAATTTTCTATCTAGACAAACCCTGTTTGCAGATGAAGACATGATAGAATACCAACTCCTTGACAAACATATTTTTTCCATATCACTCTTGTCTCCATGGTTTGCCTACATTTCCAATTATATAGCCACTAGGAAATTCCCTACTCACATTGTTAAAATGTAGCAAAAAAAGGCTTCATTTGACTTGTGCCTTAGTCAAATGGAGAAATTCAAATTTCCACATCAGCAAGATGGCTTCAGTTGTAGTTAGAAGGAGTGACATGGAAAAGTCACTTAGTTAAGTTATTCAATTCGAGTTTGTGGGAAAGAATTAGAGTTGTTCATGAGTTGATTGCTAAGATATAACAATCTAGTGGAGTTATAGTTAGTGAAACGTAGTTATCTGAGCTCTAGCCATGAATAGAGTCAAAATGAGTTCAATTGAGTAGTTGTAACTATTGTTAAATCACTGATCTCTTAGTTAACTCTTGAATTTACTAAAAACAACGCTAGTCATGTATGTAATTTGAATTGCGTAGTTGAGTGGAGGGAAAATGCATAATTGCATTTATTTTTGTATATTATTGAGTGTATAGAGTTTACATGTAGTAGGTGAGTATTTTATCTTGGGAATTCTGCAAGGAAATAGGATTATTTCGTATTATTTAGGAGCTAATTTCCTCAGGAATTATAGAAGGAAATGGGAGGAGCAAGAGATTTAGATTTGGTTGAGTATATACTAGAGAAGACTCAAGAGGAAGAGATTAGTATTTCTGTGCAAAATGAGCTCTAAGGATCGAAGAAATCATTGTAATAGATCTATATTCTCGTTTAATAAAGAAAAAATAGAGGGGGTATTTTTTCTAGTTGGTTTCACCATTAAAAATATTGTGTTCATTGTGATTGAATGATTTCATGTGTTTCTATTGTATGTTTTGCTTTCCGCAGATTGAGTAGAATAATTGATCTTAGTCTGATTTCATTATCAATTGAAAATTTGGAATTATTTCTACATGGTCCGAGTGCTATTAATAGCTACATAGAGACTAGATTCCTGATCATCTCTCCAAGAAATTTTAAATAGCATATTTGTGGTGTATAAATTTTCTTTATTGTAAGAAAAATGTCTTTATATGGATTGAGGCTTGAGTATGCATTAGAGGGAGATTAAAATTTCAAAGCTTATAAAGATAGAATGGAAGTTGTGTTGGATGAAAATGAAGTATTGGAGTACACACAAATTGATATTCCAAAACCAACAACATGAGATGCACAAAAAATAGCACCGTGGATGAAAGATACTACGAAAACTAGGAGGATTATCCTAGAGGGATTCAAAGACCATGTTGTTTTGAGTTTACATGGAAAGAAGAATGCTTATGAAAATTGTGAAAACCTCAAAGAGTTATTTGAAACCAATAGTGATTCCAGGAAATTGGGATTGAAATATAAGCTCAAGAACATTTGAATGCAGAAATATGAAACCATTGTTCAATACCTATCTAGATTCACTAAGGTCAGAGATGAACTTGGAGGAGTGGCAGAGATTGTGCCACCATCTGATCTTGTGATCTTAGCACTCCTAGATCTTCCAAATTCATGGCACAACTATTAATATTTAGTTAATGGAATATACAAGCTCCCAAATTGGGAGAGAATTTGGTCTGGCTTGGTGTAGAAGGAGATTAGAAGAAACACTAGAGAGGGAGTCTCATCTAGATATGATGATGAAGAAGATTGTGCTCTAGTTAGCAAAGGAAAGAATGGAAAAGGTAAGAAAGCCCAAGTTGAGGCAAAATCCAGCTAGAACCATGGCAAGAAGAAAGAACTAAGTAAAATTAAATGCTTTCACTACCATGAGTATGGACACTATGCAATAAAGTGTTCACACGAGAAATCGAGTAAGGAGCCTGCAATAAGAGCAATAGGAGATGTTATTGGATCAAAACTTGAGTTGTATTTCACCCTTATTGCTTGAATGGAAAACATAGTAAGAGGGATTTAGTGGTACCTAGACTCTGGTGAATCATATCATATGATATGTAATAAGGAGTTCTTCAACAACTTAGAGGAGAAGGACCTACAATTACACATAGATATTGGAGATGATGGAAGGTATATTATGAAAGGATTAGCAATATCAACTTTAAGAGGGATTCAAAACCCGATCTTCACCTAAATGATGTAATGTGTTAGCTTCCTGCTGCAGCAGGTTATTCATATTTCATGATTGACATTTTACAGGCCAAATATGTCGTACTTTGCATGCTGCAATGCTCCATATTTTCTTAACAAGTCTCCAAGCGAAGAAGGCTACTCCAAGTTCATTCAATTGCCTTCCAAATTTTGTAAAGTTATCCGGTATCGCCAATTTTCAGTTAAAGGGAGGTCCAAACAGCTTAATCTTGGTCTCCCTAGGTTTGAATTTCTTGTTTTAGAATATAGAGAATGTAAATCTGTCCAAACAGCTTAATCTTGGCAGATTCTTAGATAGGTAGAGAAGTAGAGGAGCCCAACAGCTTAATCTGGGCCCTTAGAAGAAATAAGGGTAGTATGTAGATAGGAAAGCATCAAAAGAAAAATGAATGATGGGTTTGCAAGTCTAAGGAGCCTAGGGACAACCTGAGTGCTAACACTAGGTGACTCTGATTTGATTATACAACAAATGAAAGGTAACTTTGTTACCAATGACAATAGAATGAGAGCTTACAGGACTATTGCCACAGAAATACTCAAGTCTTTCAATGAATCCAAGCTCGCCAAAATTTCAAGAGACCATAATATTCATGCTCACAGCCTAGCAACTTTTCCTAGCACATGCAAGCTTCACTTTGAACCAAATCACCATTTCACTGCTGAAATAAAACATAGACCCTCAGTCCCCAACAATGTTAAAGACTGGAAAGTGTTTCAAAATGATGCCCAGATTAACAATTTACTCACTCTTGAGGGTGAATTTTCGAACACAAACGTTGATATGGATGCCATGAACGATTCCCAAGAGCTAACAGAAGAAAATCGGCAGGTTGTAATAGTTGCTACAGCTAAAAAAATCCTTAACCCAACTATTTTTGACAATGCAAACATAGAACAACAGAAATAGGTGTGTTTAGAGGAAACAACCAGAGCAGAGGATGAGTTCATTGACCTAAAGGATAACGTTTTGCCTGCTGGACTAACTCCATTAGAAGACATGTTTGATAACAATGATGTGCCCATGAAACCAAAAATGGAGCCTCTAAATGCTGCTATAGAAGAACACAACATAGGAACATCAGAACAGCCCAAAATGATTAAGTTGTCCAAAAATCTGCCCCCTGATCAAAAACCAAAATATGTGGATTTGTTCAAAGAGTTCCAAGATGTATTTGCCTGGAGTTATGAGGACTTGAATTCCTATGACACCTCAGTGATCCAACATACCATTCCCTTAAAACCAAATCAAAAACCATTCAAACAGAAACTTAGAAGAATCAACCCCATGCTTCTTCCCCTCATTGAAAAAGAAATAAAGAGAATGTTTGAAGTAGGTATCATTGCACCCATCAGAGTCTCTGAATGTATCTAATTTAATTCCCACAAGAAAAAAATCAGGAGAGATAAGACTGTGTGTAGACTTGAGAAATTTAAACCAAGTCTCTCTAAAAGACCACTACCCTTTGCCCAAAATGGACCATATCCTACAAAGAGTAGTGGGATCATCTAGAATTTCTTTGCTAGATGGATTTTCAGGATTTAATCAGATACTTGTTCACCCAGATGACCAAGATAAGACAGCCTTTACCACATCGTGGGGAACATTAAACTATGTCAAAATTCCTTTTGGGCTAAAGAAAATTGGTGCTACCTTTCAAAGGGAAATGGATATTGCGTTTGCCAAGGAGATACACGATTTCCTTGTTGTATACCTTGATGACCTAACCCATTTCTCCAAATCTGTTCAAAAGCACCTTAAACATTTGAGGCAAATTTTCATAACATGCAGGAAATATGGCATTTCCTTGAATCCTAAGAAGTCCTTGTTTTCCCTAGAGGAAGGCAAGCTTCTAGGCCATATCATATCAAAAGATGGGATTAGAATTGATCCTAAAAGAATTCAAGCTATCCTCTAGATCCCATATCCAAGAAACATAAAAGAGTTGCAAGCATTCCTTGGAAAGATCAATTTCCTAAGGAGATTTATCCCAAACCTAGTCGAGCTAATAAGGCTACTGAGCAACATGTTAAAAAAGGACGCCAAGGTAAAATGGTATCTTGAAACCAAGCAAGCTTTTGAAAGTATCAAAACTGCCTTGACTCAAACGCCTGTCCTCACTAGTCCACAATTTGACAAAGATTCCATCATTTTTTCCTTTGCATCCGAGCACACCATAGCTGCTGTCCTTTTGCAGAAAGATGATCAAGGTAATGAAAATCCAATTGCTTTCTGCAGCTGAGCTTTAAGAGATGCACCCTTGAAATATCAGATTATGGAAAAGCAGGCTTATGCCCTGGTCAAGGCCATCAAAGACTTCAGAATTTATGTCTTATACTCCCATGTGATTGCCTATGTCCCAAATTCTGTTGTAAAAGACATATTAAATCAAGAGGGACTAGAAGGCAAAAGAGGCAAGTGGATTGCCAGCATTCTTGAATATGACATTGAGATAAAACCCACCAAGCTGATAAAAGGGCAAGGTTTAGCCAAACTAATGTCCGAAACAAATTTCCAAGCCTTAGACATTAATCAACTGGACAATGAACCGGAGCTGGCGACTCCACAGATTAGTGAAAAATTTTTGCAATCTCCATGGTATGCTAATATTTGCTTTGTATTGTTAAACCTGTGTGCTCCCCCAGGATTGTCCAGGACCAAGAAAAAAATTTTGAGGATGAAATCATTAAAGTTTTGTGTCATAGTTGGTGCTTTGTTTTGGAAAAATCATGAAGGTATCTTGCTTAATTGTTTGACTATGAATGAAACTAACAGCATCATGAAAAAATTCCATGTAGGGGACTGTGGAGAACACTTATATTGGAAGTCCACTGCTGACAAGATTTTAAGAGTTGGTTATTATTGGCCCTCTCTATTTGCAGATGTCAAGAAGTTTTATCTTTCATGTCACAAATGCCAAATCTTTGAAGGGAAAAGAAAATTACTGCCTTTTCCCCTTAAGCCCATTTCAACCGAGAAGCCTTTCCAACAATGGAGTCTTGACTTCATTGGAGAAATTCATCCCTCTTCCTCAAGCCAGTGCAAGTGGATTTTAACAGCCACTGATTATTTCACTAAGTGGATTGAAGCCATCCCATGTAGACAAGCCAATGACTCCACCATTATCCAATTCCTTGAGAGCAATATCCTTTCCAGATTTGGCTGCCCTGGGAAAATTATCACTGACAACGCTGTTGCCTTCAAATCCAAAAAAATCATCAACTTCTGCCATAAATTCCACATTACCTTGGGCCACTCCACAACTTACTATCCTCAAGGTAATGGCTTGGCCGAATCATCCAACAAAAGCATCATCAACATCATAAAGAAACTGCTAGATGAAAAAAAAAAGAATTGGCATAGGAAGCTCACAAATGCTCTATGGGCAGATAGACTTTCAACCAAGAAATCCATTGGGATGAGCCCTTATGAGCTAGTGTATGCCATGGAGGCCAAATTTCCTTCATCTTTGGGCATTCCAACTATCAAATTCTTGCAGGAGATTCAGGCTAAACCAAATGACATGCAGAGAAGAGTTAATCATACCATCCACCTTCAACAAACCAGAGAGCAAGTGTATGACACATCTCAGATGTTGCAAGAGAAACTCAAAAAGATGTTTGATAAGAAAGCTAAAGCAGAGGATTTCCGGGTTGGCAGCAAAGTTCTAAGGTGGGATTCACGAAGAGAGGAGAAGGGAAAACATGCAAAATTTGATTTTTTGTGGAAAGGTCCATATATGATCAGCGCAGTGCAAGGCAATAACACATATTTCCTCAAAACGCTAGATGACAGCACAACTGAAGAAGGCCCTGTGAATGGCCGAATCTTAAAACATTACCATGATCCCTTTTGATCGAGAAGAATAGGCAGTGTTATTTTCTGTACATAAATGCTTGTATATATAAGCATTTTATTTTATTTTTGCAACGTTCTAGATGCTAAAGCACGCAGAAGAAAGCAGGCAATGCTTCACAGTTCACTAGCAAATCAGTTGAGGGAAAGTGTTGTTTTCAGTCCAAAATTTCAAATCAATCCAAACAATCAGCACTAAGAAGTTTTCAATGCACAGCAACAACAGAAGATCAAGGCAGTCTGACCTACTGTTCTTGGCTTCCCACAAGGAGAAGCCATCCCCAAGTGGAGCCACTGTTAGCCTCCTGCTGCAACAAGTTACTCATATTTCATGATAGACATTTTTAGAGGCCAAATATGTCATACTTTGCATGCTGCAATGCTCCATATTTGCTCACAGTCACCAGAGAAAGAGGCCATGAAAGAATGCTAGTCAAAGTTCAACTTCTGCATTCCAATTTTGATGTACTACTCCATGTTTGAGGAATTTCCAGCTAAAGGGAGGTCCAAATAGTTTAATCTTGGTCTCCCTAGGTTTCAATTTTATGTTTTAGAATATAGAGAATGAATATCTGTCCAAACAGTTTAATCTTGGCAGATTCTTAGATAGGTAGAGAATCAAAGGAGCCCAACTGTTTAATCTGGGCCCTTGGAAGAAATAAGGGTAGTTTGTAGATAGGAGGACAGAAAAAGAAAAAGTTGAAAGCTGGGTCTGCAAGTCTAAGTGCACCCAAACCAAAATGAAGAAAAAATGTTAGGTAAGTAGGCTGGGTAGGTAGTTTTGTGGTTGCAGAACCATTGATTGTGGCTAGTTTTATGTTTTCAAGTGTTATATTCATCCAGATCATAGTTAGCAGGAAATTCCCATTCTGAACGACTTCAAGCGAGGCATGACTAACTTCCCCTTCTCCCCCTCCCCTAAATCCTTTACTAACTCCCCCTCAAGAGGTCAAGATATGCTTGATATCTCTTAGTTCATCATTTTCCATATCAGTTGCCTTGGTAAAGACCTGCTTTATTGAAGGAGGGTCCACACTCTCTCTACAAAGTTCTATTTCCCCTCAAAAGCCTAAGATCTCTGAAACTTAGTGCTTTCTTGTTATTGTCATATTAACTACTGACATTATTATTATGTAACTCCCTATCTATTTCCCATCCCCCTACTAAAACTACATTAATATTTCCCCTATTTAAATATCCCCTCCCTCTGGTTGAAACATAACCATAAGTTTCTCCTTGTGGATTAATAAGTCACCTGGACCTTACTAAGAACCCTCATCTTCACATAATTCCCCTCCGAGGTGTTTGGACTCCTTCCAAAACACAAAAAAATCCCTCCTAATGCATTTAACCCCCCCCGCTCATTGCATTCTTTGGGATTTATTAATATCTGATTAATAAATAACCAAGCGCCCAAACATTAACCCCTAACCTAAAGTTTAAAACCGACCCGCGCCATGAAAAATTTAACATTTAACACGCACGCTTTTCCACTAAATCCCACGCACCTTCCCCTCCCATCCACCGTTAGATCAGCCCCCCAGATCCGATGGCCCTTGTTCATATCGGGCGCCCTCTTGTGTGGGCACGTTAGCACTCGATGTCCGACGGTTTTACCGATGTACACCGGGACAGCTGGCGGCATCCCATTGCATTGGGCTGCCCCTGACAAAAAACGCCTCCGTATCAAAAGAGGTCCAATGCATGACCAAGACTGCCCTCCCCTCGTGTGAGAGGAGCACCGCGTCACCCTGCCGCATCACCTCCACCTCACCCCTATCTGCCTGTCCCCAGCCCACGTCACCCTGCCACAGTGTCTCGCCACGTCATCACCCTACCGTACTGCCACATCACCCTGCTGACATCATCACCGTACCAAAGGACCCCACTGCTGACGTCATGGTGACATCACCCGCTGTATCGTTGACGTCATGCCGACGTCAGCAGCCAAAAACGAAAAAAACACGGAAGCGCAAAAGTCAAGCTTCGAAGCCCCATATCAAAATTCTAAGGCAGTTTTCGATGCGCGATTAGCACAAAGCGCTAATCATGCATCGCTACGGGAAATAGGCCATATTGGAGAATCTTTAGGGAATCTTTTGATTCCTTGGCCATTTTTGCACCGAAAAAGGCAGAAAAAGCCCGATTTTGCAGTTTTGAACGCATCTGAAGACAGAGAGAGACCCGGTTCAGATGTTAAAGAGTATCAGAGCAGATATGAAGCCAAAATGCATGTCAAAGAGTATTAGTGTAGCGACAAAGTGTATCAGCGGAGATATTCTTAGGGCTCGAGGTGAATGAAGCATTAAAAGCAAAAGCATGAAAGTCAAGAAGCAGTTAAAGAGACATTCAAAGCTCACCAGCATAGATGATTGCAGATTAAACTCACATCAGATCAGTGGACCGGAATTCAAAGTGCAGTTACTACAGAACCACTGCACCAAGTCACAGAGGACACCCCATCAATTCACTTTTGATCCAGCTGCCTCTGGCGCAGCCCAAAAAGACTTACTTGCATTAAATTCTAGCATAAGTTAGGTTTTATAAAGCTTTTTCTTGCAGACCGGTTTAGGTTAGTTGTAATAATTACTTTAGATATTTTGCCTATCCTGCTCTATAATCCTCTTGTGACCAAGAAAACGCAACAACAAACCTCAATCCATAACTCCATGCCCAGTGGTTCGAAGCTTATCGCACAATCCCTTGCCTCTCTGCTTGGAATTATCTTCCTCACATTTATCCTCCACCCAAACACCAACAAAACCCACTGAACCCAATAGCTAGCCTTAAATCATCATCAAAAAAATCTAAATCATTAAGAGAGAGCCCTCTCTGATTGCAGGTGGGCTAGAACCTGCAATCCAAAGATTGGTTTGTGGTTACCTCGGTCGTATCCCTTCAGGAGCTTAGGGACAACCTGAGTGATAACAATCCCCACCCAAAAAGTCAAACATGGGGAATGATTGTTATGTGTGGCATCACACATAGTAGAATGTTTTAATGTATTGTATGAATCATTTATGATATGAGATGTGTATATGGCTCACAGGAGAAGTCGATAGGAAAAACCATCCAAGGAATGAAAGGATAATCGACCATATCTAGGTCATTGGTGTCTAGGTCTAGATATATAATAATCAAGTGAGAAGGTGGCTAGGGATGCCATCATCTCCCCAAGCATGAGATACTTCCCCCAAGAATATGTGATCTAGGGGACCAATCTGCTATACGAAGGTGGGAACGATGCCCCTAGCTGGATGATATTGTGGAGTGCCATTGTGTTCTAGGTTCTCAAATAAGTGATTCGAACATTTAGCCCAATTGGCACAAGATCCTCCAGAGGATAATGAGAAGATGTAGGGGCATATGCGCCCCCCAATTTTAAATGCATGGATGTAGCATTCTATGGACATGCAAGATGTGTTTAGACTTGTGGACTCCAAATACATTTTGATGATGTGGTTCACCATTTGTTGTTTATGGTTGTCTTCCTATGGGAAGAATGGATAGTTGTGATAGGAGAAAGGAAATGGTGAATTACCAATCTCATGTGGAACTTCATATATGTGTCAAATGGACTGAATTTTTGGGTTCACATACATGGTGTCACTATACCAAAGAATGGATTTAGATATGATGAAATAATGCTCACCTAAACGACAATATGATTGACCAAAACTAATGTCTAAGGGACCAGATTGTTGATGTAAAATGTAAGAATGATTAATTGGTTCATCTCCATGGTGATCTGGAGTGATGTGGTACTCTAGAGTTCCTTTAGAATGGGAAGAAGGATGGGACTAGAGTTGACACTACTAAATGCAATAGGAGGGTTTGGGAGAATTTATTCTCTTGGAATCTCAAAAGTGGATGCCCGCTTACCCAAACATTGAGTGGAAATGTAATGGCCACAAGGTGTATGTGGTTTAAATTCGTGGTTTTGAAGTAAGGGTTTATTGACCTAATCTACCACATCATGGATAAATTCTTTTGATTCCAAAACATATTGATGATGCATTTTCTGCGAAATGAGGTACGCATGATGGTTCATATCATCTGAAGGATAAATAGGAGTGGTCATGGCTTCCATGATGCCTTCATCAGAATGAAATATGGGAGGATAGGAGGAAGAGAGACCAATGGTGAAGAGGAGATACCTGAGGCATCTCAATGAGAGAAATGTGTGTCATCAAAAAGGGGAGATAGATGACTAGTATATGTAACATCTACCAATGTTGAAACTGAGGTGTTCATCAAAGAAGGTTCAACAAAATCACAATAGGAAATGTCAAGAGTGTCCCAATAGATTAATGCCATAGATGAAAATAGGTAGAGAATGGGCGAAAAATTATTTGCAATCTTGACATAAGGTGGAGGAATCACAATGGTGGGTTGGGAAATATGTTGTTCTGGTGTAATAGTGAAACTAGAACCCACAGGTAGAGGGGAAGTGGAATCACTACAAGTGACATCTAACTCGTGAAGTACTTGAAGTGTATCATGAAAATCTTCAAGATGGGGACAATGATGGAAAAAATGGCCATAGTTATCACACGAATCCCAAGGGTGCTTTGTGTCCAAGGATTTTTTCTTCTTAGTTGACTCAGTAAGGTGACATGCACCTCTAGAATGTTAGCGTTAGGAAAGGTACCAGAGACCACATTCTTGATATCGAGGAGCTTAGGATAATTATTGGTGGCATGATAAGAAACATCACACAAAGTGCATGGAGGAGTAGGCTTTGGAGGCTTAGGAAGAGTTGGAGTTATTTGGGGTGCCTTCTCTTTCATTTCCTTTTTTGGGGCTTTACCCCCCTCACCAGATTCTTTTGCAATAGGATTGGCCATGTTGAGGTTGTTGTGGAATTGAATAAAAGGAGGTGGTAGGAACAATAGGTGGAACTCGAGTCAAATATGTGTAAGGCTTGAGTTGATTAGGAGAATTTTTTATGGGAGGATCAATGCACCAAACTCATATCCCCGAGGTAATGTTAGGTAAACTCAACGTAGCCATAACACGGGTAGAAAATATGCTAGGGAACGAGAATAAGAAATGTATTTGACCAGAAAGGTAATGACTTTGGGGAACTGCTCTCGAATGGTTAAGACCTAGGGGAACCATTCTGAGCTAAAAATGGGAGGGAGAGATACCAGTAGAGGGAAATGAGCCAGGAGAAATTGTACCTGAAGCCTAGATTGAGTTAGGAGCAAGAGGTTGTAAAGGAACTGGTTGTTGTGAAGGCATACTAAACCACTTATTATTGACATGTGACACCCGAAGCATGCAAACAATGGACGAGCTAGGCTGAGAAGGGATAGGCAGCAGGCCATAATAAGCCCCAAGCATTGTAGAATCTTTATAGACTTTAGGATACACATCAATAAGGGAATTTATTGTCTTATTACCATTCATTGATGACATATTGGTTTGAGGAGAAATCTGAAACTGAGTGTCATAGTAATTCAACTCATCGATAGTGACAATATTTCGAATGTGGAGAAAGCACATATTGTGAAAGACAACGAACATGGCATAGGTGTAACTATGACCCAACAAGATGTTACAATATAATGGGGCATCAATGAGTTCAATATCAATTAAGATAGTTTTTCCAACAATGATGATAAGACAGTTGTAATACAAACTGAGGGGTTGCAAGGGATGACCATCCCAAGCATAAAGCGTGATAGTGGATGGGGATAGGTCATGGGACCATAGTTTCTTCCAAACAGTAGTGGCCATTGCATATGTGGAGGTGCCTTCATTTTTGATACATTTATAGATTGTGGTGTTATTTATGGAGGCTAGTATTTGAAAGGAAACTGAGGAAAGAAGGGGGGATGTTCCACTTTGTCAATGTCAAAAACAATCAGACGATTGTCAAAAGGATCTGCAACACCTAATTAAGATAGTAGATATTTTATTTGGGATGGGAACATCTCGAGGAATTCCATCATTGACATGGAAATAGGAGATTGTGCCAATTCGTGTACTATGGTATAAGTATGGGCGACTTTAGAATAAGACACAATTCGATGTAAGGGGCCTTTAGGGATGTTGGGGGAAACCTCGAATTCAGCTAGAGGGATTTGTAAGGTGCCATTTGGTGATGATAGAGGCTCAATGGATACTTTGGGCTAGGAATTGGATGCGGAATCGACAGGGTACTTGTCATATTGATGCGAATGAGTCTGTAGGTTGACTTGTTGGGTGTTGAGTTTGTCAGAATTCATCATGAGAGTCTGATAATTGTTTTGGCTAGATTGTGATGGTTGAGAAGCTACATTAGCCTATGTAGGTTGGGAAAATATACATCATTGATGAGGAAAGGATTGGTAAGCATAACCAGTTGTGATGAAGGAGGAGGGGGAGGAGGTGGAGCAATGGGTTGAGGTCCTCTAGAAGCAGTTGCTTAAGGATCCCATGCTTGGCGCATTTGAGGTAACAGAGGACATTCATGAGTACAATGGCCAAATAATCCGTAATAGGCACAAGGTTTATTGCTATGAAGAGCCTTATTTTGTTTGGGTTGCCACCCTGTTACTGGGTTGCAGGAGTAGAATGGTCACCCTGAGGGGTATTGGGTGGTGGATACTATTTACCTTGGTTACCTTGATATAGATGGTTCTTGTTACCCTTCCCCTTATTCCTTTGCTTGGGGTTGGGGGAATTGGTTGCACTCTATTGAGCATACACTTGACCCTGAGGAGGTGGTTGTTGTTGTGGCAGAGGTGGACGCATGGGATGTTGGGGCGCTAGTGCCAAAGGGGCTGGAGCGCTAGATGGTGCATAAGGATATAATGAAGTAGCAACAATATTGGGATAACCAGGTGAAGTGACAGGTTTCCCTATCATCGACTGATGTGGATGGGGATATGCATATGATGTGCATTAGAGGAAATTTTATCCTAAAAGTGCCCATGAAATTTCCATGTAATTTCCATGTCATAGTATGTAAATCAATAAAAATGATTTAAATTTAAAAATAGGTATATGTAAATATTTAGGAGGGAAAAGAAGAAAAAAGACTTTTTTTATTGTATTTTTGGCTTATCTCTTTATAGGCTTACTCAAGTCAAGTGTAGACATTGATTGGATGCAAAATTAAATTTTGCATCCAACGGGTATCCATCATGCGTACTTCTAAGAAGACTAACATTGATAAAAATTGAAGATACATTATAAGAGAGTGTTCACCACAATTTTTTAATGTATTGTCAATTTTTATCAATGTGGGTCTTCTTAAAAGCATGCATGATGGATACGCATTGGATGCGAAATTTAATTCCACATCCAATGAGTGTCTAGATTTTAAATATGAGTAAACCTATAATAAGATAAGAAAAATATACTATTAAAAAGTTTCTTTTTCCTTTTCGCTCAAAAATTCATAACTCTTATTTTATTATTCTAACTATTATTTTTCCTTATGAGGCCACTTTTAGGCCAAAATTTCCTCTAATGATTGGACCATGGTAAGGGTTTCCATGGGAAGGAGCAAAATCGAGACATGTTTAAGTGGAACTAGTCCCCCCTTTGTATTGACCATAACTCATGTGAGGTTGAGGATATGGTGGAGGTGGAGGGTGTGAGATATATCCAAGATCAGTGGCATGAGATGCCCCCAGTGCATTAGTAGCACTAGGCCGAGGCAGATTAGGAATGATAGGATAAACATATCCTGATTATGCATAGATCAAGTCATATTTCAAAGCTACTTAGAGCACTTCTTCCTCAGACTGGGGGAAGTGAGAGGTGACATCTTTTCCAATGGGGGACAAAAGAAATCTAAGGAACCAATCCATATAGACATGGTCTTCAAATTTAGGAGCTTTACATATGCTCCTCCTTCTATGCCATTCTTGAACATGGTCAGATAGGTGGGTTGTAGAATTTTGACGGAAAGAGGTAAAGAGTTTATAGCAGTGTCATATCGGAGGGGTAATTGGAAGTACGAAAAAAATTATTTGGCTAGAGTCACGAAGGCGGAATGGAAGGCATGCATATAGTTCACATGCCACTTGGAAGTAGCTCCAACAAGGGTGTGTTGGAATAGAGGAAGATGAATGGAGCCTTTAGTAATGGAATTGAATAAAAGCCACATATTAAAAGAGAAAACATGATTTGTGGGACCTTATACAATATTACCTTTAAACTTGGGAATGTCAGAAGGAGGCTTGGTAGGCATATCAGGCCAACTGGGATCATGGATAAGAGGATCGTTGATGATTTGGATGAAATCACGGAGGCTCAAACCAACCATAAATGGAATCAATGGAGGAAGAGTGACCATACCCGTAGAGGTTTTTCTTGTGGGGTCACCTTGGTTACCACCTTCGTTTCCCGCACCCATATTGGTTCCTAACATGTTGGCAGTATGGGGTTGGAAAGACGTGAAATCAAAGGAAGTACTGGAAGAATCGGTAGAACCAGAATTAGAATGAGGACTTAATGGAGGACTAGGAGGACGAAATCTTGCTCGACGGGGAGGAGTAATATGTCTTAAAGGAAACTAGGGGTGGAGGCCATAAGGTCTACACAAAAATCACCTAGGGGGTGTAATAATTTCAAGGAAAATATCACTCAATAGACTAAAAGTGGATGATAGGAGAAAAAAGCAACACACAACAAGCAAACACCTAGTGTAGTGGTTCCAAGGGTAAACTAACTATATTAATATGCTACTCTAATTTAATAAAACACAATGTATCAAACAAAAATGACCTTCAACATATACGTGATCTACATCCTCAAATAATACCTAAATCTATTATTTTTTTTGGCCTTCCAAAATAATTTTTACTTGATGAATTCTAATCCCTGCAAGCAATGTTGTCTAGAGAAAGGTAGGGTAGAGAACCAATTGTTGCCCACAACCAGTCCTACAGGGTGTTTTCCTATGAT
Organism: Pinus taeda; assembly: GCA_000404065.3. NCBI lineage: Eukaryota > Viridiplantae > Streptophyta > Pinopsida > Pinales > Pinaceae > Pinus > Pinus taeda. The sequence continues at coordinate 8,605 of APFE031583636.1, read as the reverse complement.
TGGTCACTATAATTACCTTTGTCCCACGAGGCTGGTCAAATCTTAAGCTTCTTTGTGATCAACCATCACACATAATTCCATACCACTGCTTGGGTAGCACTGAGGAGAACCGCTCGCATGGTGACCTAGGCTAACTCCCTCTGAATCGCGTTTCTGGCATACTCCACATTTTTACTATGGGATGGTGAATTATTTTAATCTCCCTAATATGTCAAATTGTATGTATCAATTTAAGTGATCAATGAGTGTTATTGGAAGCCTATCCCGGTGATCATACACCTAGCTACATAGATTGCTTGGCCCTAGTTCCAAAGTGGGCTTAATCTATGTGTGTTGAATTATTAAGGTGTAGTGTTTCAAGTCTTGTCTTGGTGGTGTTAATGAGGCTCATGTTCACTTGGATGGATGAATTAATTGAGCATGTTTTATGATGCCATGTGATACTGAAAATAAAGTGTTGAAAAACTATAAATAATGTTGAAAATGGACACTAAAATGAAGAACAAATCCAAACATGCCATTGACACCTAATCATAGGGATTAGGTGAACAATTGTAAATAATGTAAATAATTAATAAGAGAAAATGAAGAGTCATCAAAAGATGAAACTCAAAAATCACTCCCTCATGTATATAACTATGAACAACCCAAATGAGTAAACATAATCTCATTTGAGGAGTTACCTCTTGGCCTGACATGGTATCAGAGCTAGCTCCCAAAATTAGCTTTTGTGTTGTAACTCCTTGAATTAGCTTTCTTCCATATTCTACCCCTCTATTCTCTGCACTCTTTGCCTTACTGTCCCTAGGGTATTTATTTAATCACTGCTTCATAATTGTCCTACTGTTCCCAATACATCAAATTACTAGTTTCATACGCCTCTATCATATTAATGAGAATTGTGGTATTGGTATCTTCTTTGTTTGAAGCCTTGTACCATACCACCACTCGCTGTAGTTTGAATGCTCTCTTTGCATACACGCTTCCTACCAATATAGTTGTTGTATTACTTTTTTTGCTATCTGTTGTATTACATTTTTACTGTCCATTGTGGTATCGCTACCATAGCGTTGCTTCACAGTCAGCCTCCTGGTCACTTCCTATGATATGTGTATCGATCATTATCTACATTTGTTGATAGATTATATTGGAATTTGCAATGGCACGTGATCAACATCTACATTTGTTGATAGATTGGATTCGAAGTCCCATCAACAAAGTGCTCAAGAGAGAGGGTTGCCCGTCACCGTTCCCAAGCGTTCCTTTTCTGGAGCTACGGGCCTCTCTGGTTTCTCATAATTTTATCCTCTCTTCACTATATTGTCTCCACTCTAATACGCAGCCAGTAGCTCTTGCCTCCACTTGCAGCATTCTCCTCAAAAATTCGTTGCGCTCCTCCTCCTCCCATGTTGTCACTGCTCCTCTTCCCATGCTATATGCTTATCCCTCCAGTATGTTTCTCCCTCACATACACCCTTTCTCCATACTGCCCCTCCTAGACCCTCCTCCCTGAATCCACCAATTGTTAATACTTTATAATGTGGTGTCACTGAATAAAGTATGTATCAATACATTGTTTTGTTAATAATTTACTGTGTTGTGATGTTGAGTAATATGGGTTTCAAAACCATGGAACCCTCCCCATATACACCTTCCCCAAATATGCCTCTATTATAAATATCAGATTGCATTTTTTTTAAACAGAACTGCATTCTTTCCACGAGAATTGCATTTTTTTCCCAGCATAAGTATATTTTTTTATAATACACTGATTTTTAAAATGCATTTATTGATATCTATTGTGGGAGTGGTTCTCACCGGCAAGGAGAACTATCCAGAATGGTCACAAAAAATCAAACACACTTTCATTTTTAATGACCTGTGGAAAGGAGTGTGTGCTGGAGACAGAGAAAAAGAACCAGAACAACCTACCTCAAATAAGGAATTTTCCATTTGCGAAAATAAGAACATCAAGGATTATGCCTTCATTACAACATCAGTAAATGAAGAGGTGAGGTGCCATATTTTTCCATTTTCAAATGCTTTTGAAGCCTTACAAAAACTGAACGAACTCTATGGCTCATACTCTGCACTTTAAGTTGTTCAACTCATGATTAAATTGTTGAGCCTTGAGTTACAAATGATGATCCTGTTGCTCTTGCATCAAAAGTAAAATCTATTATGTCTAATATCAAAGTCACTAATGTTGAATTGGACATTCCTCTAATAGAATTTTTCAAGGCACTTTATCCCACTTACTCAAATTATCTTGAGTCATTGCAAGCAAATGGAAACCTTAAAGAAATTACCTTTGACTCCCTTGTGAAAATATTTGCTGAAAGAGAGAAAGCTTTTGGGAAGAAGACAACTCCTCAGTCTTCTGAAGAGACTGTATATGTTGCACATAGAGAAGAATCTTGCTCAAGATTCTTCTAGAGGAAGAGGTGGTCAAAGAGGAAGAGGAAAAAGAAATTTTAGAGGCAAGGGGGGGGGAGGAGGGGGGGGGGTGCAGACACTCTGATTGAAAAAATTCATATTTTCATTACATACATTGAAAAAGAGATGGATCACATGATTCATCTAGATGAAAGTTGCCTTAGGATAGAATTTAACAGGAAAGAAACAACCCCAAAGGTAAAAATAATGACAAAGAGAAAGCTACGGCACCTAAATCCACTCACTATGTTGTCGCACACTGTAATATTGGAGTAAATCAAGACTTATTTAATGCTTCACTTGCTTCTTGGAAAAATGATTGGTTGCTTGATTTAGGAGCAACTTGCAACATGAATTTTAGAAGATATTGTTTTGAAGAATTTACTGACAATGTTGATGGAGAAGTATACTTTGTAGACAAATGAAAACTCAAGCCATTAGGGCTTGGCACAATCAAGCTTAAATTGCCTAGTCTTCTAGACTTTCTTCTACATCAAGTTTTATACCTCCCACAATTGAGGAGAAACTTGTTGTCCTTGGTCCACATCTGCTAGCAAGGACACTCCATTCAGATGTTTGATGGCAAGTTTGAGGTGATAAAAGCATCAGACCACTTACTTTTCATGACAAGGACAAAAGAAGAAACGCTTGTCAAGTTGTAGGGTACCTCTGCTCGTGCACAAAGTTTCTCATACAATTATCATTATGATGAAGGTGCATTTCCATCATTTTTATTATGACATGCTAGATTTGGACACTTAAACTATGATAGCCTCCACTTGTTGAAGAAAAATGGTGTTACTAGTTTGCCTAGAATTCCTAGGAAACTTAAGCAATGTGATGCTTGTATTCTAAGAAAGCATAGCAAACAACCTTTTAATGATTCACATTCCAGAGCACATAGAAAACTTGAACTCATTCATTCAGATTTATGTGGTCCAATGCCTGTTCCTTCTGGAAATGGAAATAAATATATGATGACATTTATTGATGCCTACACCAGAACGTGTAGGGTTTATTTATTAAAGAACAAATATGATACTTTTCAAACATTCAAGAACTTTCATACATGGATTGAAAATGATGCACAATCTCATATTATCTCTATCCGCACTAATAATGGAAAATAATACACTTCAAATGAATTTTAAAACTATATTCGCCAACATGGGATCAAACATCAAACAAATGTTCCTTATAATCCCCAACATAACAGAGTAGTTGAAAGACTGGATAGGACAATCTTAAATATGGTGCGCTCCATGATGTTTTTCAAGAATGTAAAATTGATGTTTTGGGCTGATGCAGTTCTATGTGTTGTATATGTAAAGAATAGATGTCCATATAATTCTATTAGAAACAAGACTCCTTATGAAATGTGGTATGGCCACATTCCTTCGGTAAAGCATCTCAGGGTCTTCGGTTCCATATTTTATGCCTTGATATCAAAGGTACATAGAAACAAAATTGGTGCAAGGAGTCGTAATTGTATCTTCCTCGGGTATTCAAACAACTCCTAAGCATACCATCTCTATGACGATGTCAATAAAAATTTTTTTGTATCTAGAGAAATAATATTTCTTGAATCATCCAAAGCTAAAAATGTTGTTGAGCAACAACTTGATCGGTTGGATAGATTCGCAAATGCAAAATTAATTCAAGAATTTGATAATTAGATACCACATATTGAAGGGGGGATTCCTATACTCGATCAACCTATGGAATCTTCTTTTGAAGCACTCTCTCCTCCTCATGAAAATACAACCACTAATGATACTTTGAGTGATGTTATTGATAGAATTGGGAGACTCAATCTTGATTCAATCCCAACTCAATCAACTGAGCAGCCTAGACCATCTCAGAAAGGTCCCCCAAAGTGGCTGACAAAAACACTTGAAAGTGTTCATCCTGATGAGGTTGGAAAGACAGGAACTAGAAAGTCATCCCAAAAAAATGGAGGTGTTGTAGATGACTCTGATTCACCTTTTGATATGGATGTTTCTTATGATTGTGAATTGAATTTGTCTACATATTTTGAACCAACTCCCTTCAAAGAATCTGCTTCTCATGATGAATGGAAATAAGTGATGCAAAAGGAGTATGATGCCTTGATAAAAAATGTCACTTGGAAGCTGGTTGATCCTCCATTGGGAACCAAACCAATTAGATGCAAGTGTGTCTACAAGAACAAGTATAAAGTTGATGGCTCACTTGAAAGGCACAAATCTAGTCTTGTGGCAAAAGGTTTTGCACAAAAGGAAGGGGTTGATTATGAGGAGACTTTTTCCACCAAAATAAAATGGGCTACCATCTGAACACTCTTTGCCCTAGCAGCTCAGAACAGTTGTAAAGTCCATCAAACGGATGTAAAAACTGCTTTCTTGAATGGAGATCTAAAAGAAAATGTTCTTATGTCCTAGCCTAAGGGATTTTCTATGAAAGGACATGAACATAAAGTAGGAAAACTTGTGAAATCCTTGTATGGCCTCAAACAAGCACTGTGAGACTGGTATGAAAACTAACTAGGCATATTCTGAAACTCAATTTCAAACATTATGTTCTTGATGATGCAACTGTGTTTGTCTAGAAAGTTGGAAAAATAGTTGTATATCTTGTGGTATATGTAGATGATCTTTTGATGACAGGAAATAATGAGAGTTACATTGCATCCATAAAGAAGGAATTGAGGAAAGGTCTTCAAATGACTGATTTGGGATATGTTCATTACTATCTTGGTATTGAAATAACTCAACATCTGAAGTCCATATTCCTTTCTCGAAGGAAGTACATTGGAGATATGTTGAATAGGTTTCGCATGACTGAATGCAATCCTCTAACTACTCCAATGGAACAAAACTTAAAGCTCACATCCATTGAAGGAAAATAATTTGAGGTTGCAACAAAGTATGGACAGCTCGTTGGAAGTCTCTACTACCTGAATACTATCAGACCAGAAATTCCATTCGTTGTTGGAATCCTCTCCAGGCTTATGCAAAAGCCCTGTGAGGGACATTGGTCTGCTGAAAAAAGAGTTCTAAAGTACGTGAAGGGAACTCAAGACTTTGGACACAAGTATACACAAGTGGGCGACTTCAACATGATTGGATACTCTGATTCAGACTTCAATGGAGACAAAGAAATTGGGGTATCTACTTTTGGTTATGCTATGAGTCTTGGATAAGGAGTTGTCTCTTGGAGATCACACAAACAATCAGTTCCACAGATTCCACAACAGAGGCAGAATATGTGGTAGCAACTGAGGCAACAAAAGAAATTGTGTGGCTCGGGAAAATTCTGGAACATTTGCAGGTAAAACAAGTACGTTCAACTCCACTCATGATTGAAAATACCTCAGCAATAAAGTTGGCCAAGAACCCAAAGTTCCATGATCGAATGAAGAAAATCAATACAAAATATCATCTGATTCGACATCATGTTGAGGCCAAAGCAATCCATCTTCGCCATTGTTCCACTAATGAGAAAACTGCAGACATCTTCACCAAAGCATTTGGAAGAGAAAATCTTGAAAGATCAGAATGATGCTTGGACTCACCAACATCCCTTCAGATTAAGTGGGGGAATGTTGACACCTAATCATAGGGACTGGGTGAACAATTGTAAAAAATGTAAATAATTAATAAGAGAAAATGAAGAGTCATCAGGAGATGAAACTCAATAGTCACTCCCTCATGTATATAACTATGAGCAACCCAAATGAATAAACATAATCTCATTTGAGGAGTTACCTCCTTGCCTAGCACACACAAACCCCCACCCAAGAAGGCTATCAACAAACTAAAAAAGAAGGGGAAAACAAGCTACTCAAAGACACATAAATGGGTAAACTATCTACTGTCCAAGGGACTGGGATTTAGAGGAACTAATCTATGGTAAATGATGTAGATAAATAGAAAAAGTTAGAGGTGAAGAATGTTGCAAAGGATAGGAAAGAAGCTAAGAAAACCTAGGACACTCAAGGGGATCCTAATGGGAAAGGAAAAATAAACTCTAAAGGGAGTAAAAGGGTAAATACACCTATCCAATAGGGCTATAAAAACGTGGACAAAAGCCTAATAATCAAAAGTTGAAAGTGTTGTACCCTAGACTCCTCAACTTAACAATTTTCTTCCTAAATGATGGAGGTGTACTCTAAACCCTAGGGGGATATTTTCTTCCTCGATGAGACATAAATAAGAGAATCCAAGCCTACGGTGACTCTAGAAAGGACAACAACCCTTCCAAGTACATACACAACAGATTCAATAAACCTGAAATGTTCTGAAAAAAATTCTAAAAAAATACAGAATGCAGATTCTGACGTGAATAATGTATTAGAATGCAGAAAATCGGCCAAAATGTGTGCTCCATAATGCAGAAAAGGGGCGAAAAAAGTGCACTTTTCTCCTGGGACTCTCGATCGGTAGATCTCGTTGAGATTTTTCATCTCTTGCTTGGCTGGTACCTGGGACCTTCGGAAAGATGTGAAAAACCAACATAATCCAATTTTTTCCAAAAAAAGAAAGGATATCTAAAAATAGAAATTGAGAGGCTAAAAATAATTGAAGAAAATACCGAAAACCACTGAAATGATAGTTGCCAAGGATCTAAGGTACTAAACCAGTGGATTCTCCATTTATTAGTATAAATATTTCAAAAAGGTGAATTGAAAGTGATTCACTTAAGTCATTGGTGACAAGGAACCTTAACAAAAAATTATGGTTGTTTATGCTTCAGATATCTAATGACAAAAGAAGAAAACCCTACAACAAGAAGATCACGTGCAATCTAAAACATAGAACAACAAGAAATAATTGATGCAATAACCTAATAGATTAAGAATTTAAATGAATAATATTTTTATTAATAACCCCTGGTGAAGAAGATTTACAACATGGATCTGTAAATCCCGCTCCGTGGGATGGGTCCTTTTATGGCCTTATGCTTGAACGATCTGTTTCTCTCTCTCAATATGTAAAAACACAAGAAAAGATAGAACTCATTTGGGAGCTCAAATGACATGAGATGATTATGGTGACGATGATAGTGATCATGGTGAAGAATGAATGGAAAACCCTCTTATTTATAGCAAAGTAGTGGGCTAGGTTAGAAATTGGAAAATAATAAAATATTATTGACCAAATCAAGATCTAACCATTAGGAATACTTTATTATATTTTTTTGGAGGAAAAATATATCAAAATGTCAAATTATTTTTATTTAGAAAATATTAAGTAATTAACAATAAAATTACTATTAACACTTTGCAATGATAGAAAAGGTGAATTTAAATAATTATTAAATAATAGTTTAACAATTATTCAAAAAATGGGATTAAGGATAATTAAATAAATAATGATTTATTTAATTATTCCCGTGGTTTTTTTGTTTTTGTTTTTAAACAAAAATATTTGAATAAAAATGGTTTACTAAATTATTTCGTATGGTTAAAGTGATTTTATTATGCTAAAATTAATCCTACATGGTGTATTTCAATCCACCAAGTTAGGAAGGGCTAGTTGATCATTTTTTAGGTGATAACAACATTGTCAAATATCCACAATATGTAAAATGTTATTCCTATCCATCTATATGTAAGGACTCTGAACACCACATATCTCCACAATGGTATGATATTGTCCACTTTGGGCCTAAGCCCTCATGGATTTGCTTTTGGACTTACCCCAAAAGGCCTCATACCAATGGAGATATTTGTCCATGCTTATATACCCATGATCCTCCCCACTTCTAGTCAATGTGGGACTTTGGTCGTATACCCAACAATCCTCCCGTCGAACAAAGGACCATGGAGCCTCCCCTCAAACGATTATCCATCCGTCCACGCTCTACCAACCAGGATTCTTTGCTCCAATGCGTTGGAAGCACACGCCTTACATGGAACACCACCTGCCTCGAGAGCTTTCTCTATCCCAGGTCAACTCCTCTTCACCGTGTTGGGACCAGGACACGTCCATGAAGAATTCGGAGCACACCGCCTGTCTAACCAAGCTCATCCACGGATCCCATCGTGATATTGCCGGGGCCCACCACCTTCGTTCAGTGTTCCGAGGATTCATCCACTTGGCTAACTTCAGGGCATGGCTCTGATACCACTTGTAAGGACTTTGGACACCACATATCTCCACAATGGTATGATATTGTCCACTTTGGG